>JAHZNF010000613.1:0-11088 GCA_027744215.1 Troglopedetes dispersus | reverse complement strand
ATCGGCAGAAAATGGAGGTAGAGCCCCATTACGAAGCACGCCAATGAAAGATAAGCCAGAAGATTCACGCACGATTCATGTGATCGGATCATACATATAAAATTGTCCTTTGGGAAAGGATTACACAAGTCGAATAAACCGTAAAGCACGGATTATTCCTTGGTTTTATGGTAAGCTAGAAATTCAGTAAAAAATCATCCAGTGAACCGACAGAGAAACAAGTATTTCTCTATCTGAAAGAAACAAGACAGGGAACAGACAAGATTTTTCCTTGAAGTCTTATTCGTTCGGATGTTTCTTTTATATTTCTTTTTGATTACGCATATTTAAATGCTACTACAAGTCGCACGTTACAATTCGGGAATGCGATTTGGATGAGCACAATGAGAATAAGAAAGTACTACAAGTGCTGTTTTGTTGTCGCTCTATTGCCTCCATGCCATTAGACCGTAACACACATCACTAGTCACCGTTCAGTCACTCTAGTCTCTCGAATTCATTTCCGTTACATTTGGATCACTTCCAAAATCACTCGAAATGACAAGACAGACAGAAAGGATATTAATTCAAGTCGTTTGCATTATTGTTGTCGGGGGAGGATCAATACGAAATTAAAGAGGTTAGAATAGAATGAACTTCATGTAAATATTTAATAGAAGCAGTACAACATGCCAAAACGTATAAAATATACGGAAAGCATAACAATGACTAAAGTGGACAGAAATTTCATTCATTCGTTCCTATACAAACCATGCTTAATGGTTTCGCAGTCTTGTTAAAATTTTTGCAGATGACAGGGTCTTCTTGACTCGTTTCAAACGATTTCCCATTATTTTGATAAATGGTCACCATTTGGAATGTGCACGGGAATACACCAATTTTGATTCATCACAAAGATAGTCAATTAGCTAGAAAGTAATGTGATCATGCATGTTCATGAAAATGAATGTTTAAATGTGGCCAGTCATGAGTAGGCTTGTAGAATATTTTGAACACAATTTGAATCCATGTGGCGCTTGAAATCTCACCAGTGAAATACTTTCTTTGAGCCAAGCACAACTGGTCCTAATGAAAAACTAGCTGTGGTCCAATACATACGTAAACGTATTTCAAATGGTTGCAAATATATATGTACACAATCAGCCCAAATATTTCGGGGTGCGCCATTTGAAAACATCACTTCGACGGTCGAAGGATTTATTATTATTACTACATCTTCAACCAGTATGACTTACCAAAGACATTTGCTTTCAAGTCAGTTTCTTTGAATGATATCAATTTTCTTTAACGGTTTTCTGTCCATGCTCTATCTGTACATATTATAGACTCCTTTTGATGTTTCTTGTTATGTCGTCATCGTTAAGGGGCTCTACCTCCATTTTCTGCCGATCCTCTGCTTTCCAAAATATAAACCAAGGGTCTCTTTTTCGCTTCCAATCGCTTCGCTTCGCTCTCTCTCTCTCTCACTAGCTACCACTATTATCATTATCATCATCGTGGAGTTGTTGCCGTGCCGTGTGCTGCGCTACTTGCTTGATCGCGGTATATAAATGCACGACGGTCTTCCCTCTTTCTTCTCTCCTTCCATAAAAATAATATTCCTTTCTCGGCTGTTCCGTTTTCAAATAAGAGAAACATCTGTTGTGTGTGCAGTTTATACATACATATATTTCCCGACGTTGCTCATATGTTGCCGATGGATGATCATGATGCTGTTGCTGTTACAGTCTTCTCTTGTGAAATACATAGTTGTGTAAGTATTTGTTGTTGTAAGTTGTTCTACAGAATATAAATATAAACCCACATTATGCATTTATTTTCCATGCCTCATATAGTTTATACTATATATTATTAGTTGGACCATAAATGTTCCATGATCCCTCCATGATGCCCCCATGCTTTTCAGTTATGTACATTCCTGAAAATATATACATTTTCTCTCTGGCTTCTCGCGGTGTCTATGCATTTTTCGGAGAGAAACAGGGTGGGATTTTGTTTCTTTTCCTTTCCATGTTTCCTTCTCTGACCATTTTTCCCTCTCTCAACCACTCGATAATACTGTGCTATGTTTCCACATTAAAATTGGTATGGAACAGAACACAAGAGCAAAAAGGGAACGTACATGGCTTGACATAGCTTAAAGCAACGTGCACAATACTTTATATTGTACATATTTTAGAAGGGGGAAAACATTGAACAAACTCTAAAGTAGTGAGGGAGACTGGAGAGAAAAAATGTGGAAATCTACTACGTCGTCTTTACAATCCATCCAGGACACTGCTCTATTTAAGACGACGGAAGAAGAAGAGGAGCATTTTTCGTTTTCGAAAGTAAGATTACCACTATAACCTACGCTTGTATACATATATTCGAATAGGTAAAAATAGACAGACAAAGACACATTTACACACATTCCATATGTACACCAGTTATTTTCGTTTAGACAAGTATATGTGCATAAAGCCATTTTCTTTTATCTTTACCATTTCCACCAGCACACATTTACGTACACGCAACTTGCTCAAGAAAGGAAAACACGAGCGAAATAAACATTTTCAGCAAACTCAATTGATTAAGCAAGACACACAGGCACATGTGTTTTTCTTGTACATACAACGACAGCAAGAACAATATGAGGAACTTCATTGCATATTTTTCTGTGCGCTTCCTCCATCCTGTGTCTTCTATACTATCAGTCCAGTTCACACTTTGTTTTGAAAAGGAATAGACTCGAAACTTAGCACCACCATCATCATGTGATAATAAAACAAATGGGTGTATAATATTGAAGGGAAAGGGTTAAGGTACTAAAAAAGGACACTCCACATTTCCATTTTCTTTAGGTACATTGGTAGAAAAGGAGAGGCAAAGCAAGCTTCATTCAATATTCCATTGCATCTCTTTATTTCATTTTTCAGCAAGGAGTACAGGAGCAGGCTAAAAAGACCTACATATTTCGTGTCATCTATATTTGAAGAGAAGAAAGCTACTCTTTGGCTTGATCGTGCAAGTTTTCGGGAGAGTGGTTGAGGAAAAGGGACTAACTTTACTTGATTTACTCTCTGCTTAAAACTTACTTATAGTGTGAGCACAAGCCTGGCCAGAGAGAGAGAGAGAAAGAGAGAGCGAAAAAAAAACTTTCTACCTATCGGTCGGTGTGGTGTTGCTGTGAAAAAGTGCATTGTATCATGCACGGGCTCTGAACGAAAAAACGGAAGGAAACACACACGAAAAATATCACAGGCAGTCCGGCAGGCTGTACGTACGTAGTGAACTGAATCTGGCAACAGGATTCCATTGCATTGCTTTTTTATTGTTGTTATCTCCGAATCTACTTGATCTGGACAGACATCTCTTTTATCATTATCATTTATTACAATAAATAGTAAACAAGATTGTGATAAGGAGGGTCAAGCCAAGGCATGCAAAGAAGGGTTACAACAGGCCAAAAAATGGAATAGCAAGCCGAAACAAGTGGAACAATAAAAGTGAACACAGAGGAACCACAGTTGAATAGCAATAGTTAAAATACATGTTTTAGTGGAATATAAATATATTTTTTATACCTTGCTCATCTTCTTCCTGATCCTTATTTTATTTATCCTCTCACTTATCCAGAATTCCAGAGAGTATTTTTTACTACAAGAAAACGGATACTTACTTCTACCGAAGAGAAAAAATATAACTACACACCTTCTCTGGATCTTCTTTGCTGCTTCTATATTTATTATGTAAAAAAGTGAATTGATGTGAGGACCTATTAGTATTGACACTTTCATTTTATCTTGCTACCTTTTGGAACTTCCTTTTTGCCAAAAGCGGATATTTTTTGTGTGAGTTGCAGGAATATATATGTACATACCACGTAATAACCTAAATAAAGATAAATATTGTGTGCTGTTGTGATGTGAAAAAAATAACGGACGTTGTTTGTGTAAATGTCTCTCTAAAGTGCACAAAATACTAAAAAAAACATAGTTCATCATTATACTTTCCACCAGAACACACAATTTTCACTGTTCGGAAGCATTGGAATTTGAATGAACTGCTTACACGAGGAAAAAAGAAAATACCATCATGCATTGGTGATGTCCGATACATGTTTTTTTCTATATATGAATAAGTTTCCTCATGAAACCAAAGGAGAGAAAAAAACAAATAATATTAGATTTCTTAAGTGGTGGTTCACCGCCAACCAGTTTACCATTTTTTTTCGGCTACTACCTTTGATGTGGTAATGATGACGTGTAATATGTATTTCGCAAGCTTATCGACAACGATAACTGATACACATGTATGTTTGTGTGAGTGTGCACATGATGCATAATAAGAACCGAATATCGTATGAACTTGACAACAAGTTTCTAGCACGATTTCAGTTAGAAGGATGGTGTTATTTTTCTTTATCAAGGCCACCATGTCAGTGTAATGAGCCAAGACGAAGGACAACAAAGCAAACTGTTAGATGAAAAATGAACCTGAGAATAAGAAAGAATTTGAGTGAAAGGAAGGACGGTTGTTGACGCTTTTTTTGTGAGAAGGAAGAATTGACATGAAGATACTATTTTTTGTTCGTAGTTCTCATCTTCTCAGTAACGACGAAAGTTGAACGAGGCTTGCCGAATTTAATTATTGTTGAAAGGAGTGAAGTGAGCACGTGAAGTGGTGGTTGACGAAGGGAACGATGATGATAAAAATGTAAATGGCTCACCAAGTGCAAAAAATCCTGTTGCGCATTTTTTTACTGCTTTCGGTGGAAATGAAATAAAATGGTGATAATTTTTTAAATGCTAAAAGACTTTGTTATTGACGGTGCTAATGAAACATTTCGGAATGTTCACTGTTTAAAAAAAAATGAGTAATAAAACAAAGGAAAACGCAATATGACCCAATACTAGGTTATTTAAAAAAATCTTGCACATATATCTATACATTTTAATGTATCAAGGTGAAAGAAAATCACTGTAGTTTTGCTTCAGCGTCTATATGATCGGCGAATGCGTCACAATATAAATCTTTAAAGGTTATAGACCGAGGGATTGAGAAGAAACACCGCGCTGCTCCACTGGAATTAGAGTAGGGAGAACAAGGACAAACAATTAAAACATCTGTTGGGTTGGAGAGTGGAAAGTGGAACTTGGGAAAAATTATAATGAACTCCGTCATCAACAGCGATAATAACAGCAGTCCAGTAGGAGTTTCCAGTATAACTACCACTGCTCAGTATGCACCCGTCTCAGTTCTGAGAGTAAACGAGAAATAAATTATAATCATGATTGCCAACGTTGTTGTTGTGGAAGGAGGGGAAGAGCCACCACCTCTACAACTGCAAGGCAATTTACAAGGTAAAAAACGTAATAAAAAATTGAACCACTTTTTCATATTGTTATAATTCTGGATATTTGCCAAACAAGGTTTTTCTTCAGTTACTATAAAATACATAAAGCATCACCTGTAATGAAGGATTTTTTTTGCCTTGAAAACGCGCATAGCAATTCACACATTTATGAAACGTCGAATTATGTATGTATGCTGACCTGCATTTCATTAGATACATATACTATTTTTAATAATGGTCAAATGGCTATGAACCGACCTGGTTGTAATTTAGAATACGTCTTGAAACTTAATAAAGGACATTATTTTCTTTATAAACAGAGTTGAAATGCAATTACGGAAATGGGAAAATTCACAGAAAATATTTTTACTCTGTCAAGTTTTTTTCCTCAAGCCTTTTCTTCTATGCTAAAAAATTGTGGAAACGTTCGCTGTAGAAAGATGGGCAAATACATAAGAAGAGGAACAAGTTACAAGGTTTTGCTGATAGCTTTCCCTTCTCTGTAGTAAATAAATACGACAATTTTTTGCCAGTGGGAAAACGAGGGAAAATAAATAACAGGAAAGTTTAATGCATACTTAATAAGGTTTAGTAAATTTCCCGTTGTCTCCTTTTGGTCTCCTCGATGGTACATAAAAAGCCATGCACACATAATGTGTACATTAGAGAGAAGAAGGATAGTAATGACGGCATGAACTCTTGAACTAATATTTATTATTGTTAGTCCAGTCCAGCGAGTTTCAACGTCCCTGCTTACACAGTTCATCGTTGAATACCTCATTTGCAAGCTAAAAGGTTTTTTTATGCAGTGTGAGGAACAAAATAGTCCAGCTGTATACGCTTTTCCTTGTTATTACCGCTATTACGATTTTTTCCAGTAGGTTGTTGTTATTCCCAAATCGCCCATCCATCCACATCCATCATCAGCTCGTCAGAGGATCCATCAATGAGTGAATGCAAACTTGAAAAATATACGTTGAGCAGGCACGTTAGCATAATAATATCAGAGCACTGCAATAATACAGGCATGAAGTAATTCAAGAATTCGCACAGCCGCTTGCTGGACGAAAACTATTACACATGCTTTTTTCTTTTTTCCTGAACATTGGTCTGTGACGACAGTACGCCAAAAAAAGTACGTAGTTCTTTGTACCACCAAGTGCCTTGCTAGCTGGACTACTGGACAACTGCCATAATATGCAATCCTGTTAACAGTAAAATTTACTTCAAGACATTTCTCCAGTTCTTGTCCACTCATCCAGCAATTCATTATATAAGCCCCATTGCTTTTTATTGCAACCAGCAAAAAAAAAACAAAATTGTGAACATATTCACCACTGCCAATGCTACTTTTTACCTTTTTTTGCTCTATCAAAACAAGTACAACTACTAAGCCTAAGCCTAATATCCTCCGTTCATAAACATTGTAAGACCAGGAGAAAGCTCCAAAACAAATGACAATAACAAATGTTCGCACAGTCAGTGGCAAGTCTGCTAGTCCTTACCTATCTAATAGGAAAAACTAGAGAAAGTTCATGTTTCGCTTTTCTGTATACTAACTACTTTCATCTGCTATATTTATTGTTGTCCATTTCATTACTTTTTCCCATTTTCTTGTATTGTTGTGCGTCGTGAGTAGCAAAAAAGGAAGTCAGGGGAAGTAGTGGCAAAGCAAAGTCATTATTATTGCAACTTTTTATACAAAAATTGTACGAACCAATTCACAGCAGAATATTGTATACCGTTCCTTTTGTGCACGTTATCGTCATTGTCATCATTATTACTTTAAGTTGTGTACTGCCCCTTAAATATATTTACTGTAAGGGCTTGCCATATGACTTTTGATGAGAAAGGAAGTTACCTTTCTTATTCATTATTGTTGGCGAGAAGTTTTCCCGTTGTGATCGTGGTATTGGTATTTTTCCCAGTTGTGTTTGCGGCTGACCATGAATTGGCTGGTGATTTTTGCGGAGGAAAAATATGCAAATCATCGCGTTTGTCTTCGCAATGCAATGTGATAGAGAAGGATGTCGTAAACAGTTAGTTGTCGCGAATTCGTCATTGCAGTGCGGTGTAGTGTGTGCTATTTCGAACAGTAAAAATTATGACGCCGCTTTTGTTTATAGTGTGTTTGGCTCCGAAACGGTTTGCATGCTGCCTGTGAAGTGAAAGTTTGCGTCGTTGTGCATGTCTTGACGAACCTGCATACTGAAACTGAATACACTGGTATACTGTTATAATAATATGTATGCAAATTATTTTCTCCGTGAAACAACCTTTTCTATATTTTGTTCTTCGTGAGTGGGTGTCTGATTATCTCTTTCCTCCACTTCAATTAAAGTCAAGGTCACCACGAACCACGAAGTGGAAATGCTCAAATTGATTATGATTGAGCGTAATTGTAATAAATTCGAAATTCCAATCGATCCAAAAAGGATTTCCAGTCGGTGGTGTAAGTTTATTGTTACAATAACATTTTCATGATTCATGAGTGGTGAATGGCAAATGAAAACAATGCATAGTATAAGTGTCAGTCGTTGAATTCCCTGCACCAGGATGAAGCAAGTGGAAATTATTACTGTAAAAGTATCGAATTTACATAAATCACGGTCAGGTATTCTTGCATACAATCATTGTCACCATACACATGGATTTCTCGGAAAGAAAGCATGTAAAGTCGACCAGGAGTATTTTCCTTGCATAGGAAGCTACTTTCTTATACATACTACATGTTATTATTAGCTGGGTGCAGCAGAAGCAAGTCGGTACGAGAAAAGTTTATGAATGAAATAGTAACTAGAGTGTTTGCTGAAGGAATTGTCACACGGTTTCGTCTTCGCTTTGATCTTTAGATCTTTAGTTTTTTTCGACGCATTTTGTTTTTCTCAGTTTTAACATTCTTTTTTTAATAATTGACACAAGCAACACAAAGTTTGAAGGTGACCCTTCGAATGAGTAGCTGCAAAATGAGTAAAAGGAAACAGTCACAGGCAAGCTTATGCAGCAGTGAAGTAATAATTCATTGATCAATTGTCTTGTCTTGTATTTAGCGTGATCCTTATTTTTTATCGTGTTATAAAAAGGAACATTTAAAATATTCACATGAATTCTGCTTCATTTCAGGATACCAATGACTTGGAGTCCGGGGACGAGCATCGCCCACGCCAAACTATAATCTATATGGACTACCAAAGTGCGGAGAAAGTCTCGTGGAAAATTTTCGCAGGATTTCTCTTCTACAATGTTCGTCAAACATGGGGCAAATTTGTTCATGCTTATCAGTACGTGAAGCACGCTAATCACATGGACCGGCAAAACAGCAATAAATAATTTACGATAATATTAAACTATAAGAATCTTTAAGTGCAGCACTCTCCACGCAGCGCAAATGGGAACACCAGACGAAAGCAAAAGTAATACAAGTTTGTAACAAGATTCTGCATAATTTATATTCAAGAAATACAGCAACACTCACTTGTTAGATACCATCTACAACAGCGTCATCACATTCAACAGAGCAGAAGGAAGCAACTTTATTACATTATTATTACAGTTTTTTCAGTAAAGTATCGGCCCAGTCAGAAAATAACAAGAAGCAATAAAATGTTGAAAAGCTCTTCTTTCTCTTGTGAATACAAAAGGACGAAAGCCACCAGGAACGTTAAGTAAGCTCATCTCTCACTTCAATTGTTTTATTACCACTTGTCGCATGCGATCATAATACGAAATAGGAAATTATTTTTTAAAATAGAACTAGTATTGACTCTAGTAAAGACAAGACAAATAAAAGTCAACGAACTCTATATATAAAGGACACAAAAGGAGGCAGTAGTTTTGGAGCTGCTGCATGCCCCGAGCATAGGTCAACATTATCGCCAGCAACAAAACAATTTCATCGTTCATTGTGTAGAAAAAATGACAGTGTAATCCGGACAAAAAATACCATTTCATTCATGACTTTATATTTCTTGGCGTCAGTGGGCAACTAACGTCACTTCGCTACTAAAATTATGGTCTACAGTCGAAGCATTGTCTCCCTATCTAACTACTACTCTTTCCGAAATAATGTGAGTGAGTGAAAAAACGATACTGAGAGGTGACCTTTTCTCCTTTTATCTCTGGTTCTTCTCCAGAGGAAGTGACATTTAAGTAGGTCCTCTTCAACAAAAGTCAAAATGCTACTGACCTCATAAAGACGAAAACCGGTTGCCGGTTCTCCTGTGATGAATGATGACCCAAAAGAAAATGACTCAAAAAGACACTGACCCAACAGCGGATTTTCTTTGGGAGAATATGGATGTTAATGTGATGTGTTCACCGAACAAGTTAACATTTTTTGTATTTCGCCATTACAGCCATTCTTAGGGAGGAATTATGAAATATGCTTTTAATTAAGCCAACCTACACTCTACGTTCGTCGCTACTGTCATTTACGACCAGGACACAAAATCCTGCTTCCATCATGAACATCCATCCCTTTTGATGACGGCTACAAGATGAATCTTCTGGAGCAGTCGAGACATTAAAATTGAAATTAATACCCTTACAGAGTCCAGGGGATTCCACAGGAATTTTTAGGCTCATCGTGTGCCCTTCTTCCAGCCAACAGAAAGTCGTTGAAGTTCCGAGTTCCCGTTCACTTTTCGTCAACCGCTCCACTTAGCAAATTCTCTGTGCTTTCGTCTCTTCCCCACCAACATTCAAAATGCCGGACAAGGTAAAAAATAATTTTTCACTACTTTTCTCTGATTTTAATGGGATACCATCCTTAAATAGACCACAGGGCATTATTTCCCGCATTAACATTCATGAGTTATCCATCAGCATCTATTTTCAGTGTTCCTACGTCCATCCCCATTTTCATGGGTAACCTACATCCACTTTCCAAAATGGAAAAGAAAAGACAGTTAGTTCCTTTCGGTGGAGATATCGTGAAGTCTATTTGGAATTATTTAGAATTATTCATGTATTCGTTTCTGTGTTTATTTTCGCTGTTTTCTTCGAGAAAAGCATTACAAATGCAAATATCACTCCATATTCCAGCCAGTTTCCTTCACATTCGTTTGCATGTTTCATTTTGCTCTATAAGAGCATCTATCCGATCGTGAACATGTTTCAAAATTTCTTCACATTACAATTTACTAAATTTTATTAAATTACAGAAAAAGTAGTAGTCCCTTCAGTCTGCTTATTACTACGCATGGGATCTAATTGACCATGGACTAAATATAATGTGAATCATCAAGAGTAAGATTTGTATTTTTGGTTATAAGTAACTTAGATTATAAGTGTAATGCATGTAGGTGCCTATAAGTTCTTCCTAAACCGACGTGGGGTTGGTGCTATACTCTTATAATAACATAACATAAATACCTGAGTATCTGAGTTACACGGTACGTATGTACATAACAAGTTGACAGGAAAAGTGTACATTTTTCCTGTCACATGTACTGCATCTAGGTAGTTCTACAAGATAAGGTGCTCAAGAATGAGCCATGGTCAAACTGGGGCTCCGCTCAATGCAACGGATGGTAATGATACGATGATGAAGAATAATGATAAAAAGTAGGAATATTTATGAGACTGTGTAACATATGTAGCTTTCATCTGGTTTCAAAGTTTTCCTACCACTTGACATGTGCTCTGGGCAAATATATGGCAACTGTTCCTTCTCGAAAATCATACTTTGGCCACACATATCATATCGTCACCTTATCTGTGGGTGTACAACATGGTGTCGACATTTGCTT
>JAHZNF010000612.1:0-30059 GCA_027744215.1 Troglopedetes dispersus | reverse complement strand
TACTTAACCGTACATTTCACCAGTTTTGTAAAAAGATTTTTTTATTATTACCCCTCCTCGTTGAAAGCAATGTGTTGTCCAGAGAGCTGCTGGAGAAGGGAAAACGAGAAAAAGAGGCGAAGAAGAGCAAGCAGAGTCAGAGCAAAGTTGGATATAAATTAGCATTGCTTTGCATCATGTAATCTTATTAATTTACATATTAATCAACGAATTCTGATTACAGCCCGTAGGTAATTTGCATTAATCCAATAATTGGGCACTGCTCGTTAGAAATTAAAATTAAGAGCTTAATTTATTTACGCGTCCGCCCTAAAATTATGCTGAAATCCAATATTATGCTACAACGAAAATAATCCTCTTCATTTTTCCTAGTGTTTGGAGTAATGTACGGGGAAAAGCAAGGAGTCAGTCTTCGGTGAACTAGACAAGCGGCCCTTTTTCCTCCTCTTCGTCTCATCCCCATTCTTTACAACTTTTCCAGCCACAGTGCTGGAAAGAAAAGTAGTAGGAAGGAAATCTCCATTTCTTATTTCCACTTCCTCTCTTCTCTCTCCCTCTCTCTCTTTCACTCCATCCAGCAGCTCTCTGGACAACACATTGCTTTCAACGAGGAGGGGTAATAATAAAAAAATCTTTTTACAAAACTGGTGAAATGTACGGTTAAGTAGCTTAGTATAAGCCATTTCCACATCATGCACACACGTGTTTTTCTTGAAGAACTGCTACTTTATCATTTTTAAAAAAGAAAAATGGCCATAAAACCAGCCACGTTTTGCATTTTCTAACGACCTAATATTATTATTTTTCTCCCATTCCCCCAGAACTTTTAATAGGCGGCTGTATTGGCGAAGAAAGCATTTCTTTACTGTACGCAACACGCCTCGACATTTTAATGATATGCGAGGTGTATCTACCGTATTTAAAATAAGTCGTAATTGCCTATAAATAATGTTAACTGCTTCGAATTCGGCATTTGTTCCTTTCGACGGTGCCAAGCCGAACAGCATAGCTACATAATTATCCATGATTCCAACGAAACCATCAAATAATATTGTGTTACAGATAAAATCGTGACATGTCGCTTCTGAACGTAATTAATACAAATGAAATGCACCTGCAGTGCGAGCATGTCCTATGGAATACATTAGAGCATAATTCGCATTATACGAAAGATGAACTACTGCCAACCAGTGTTCCACATTCATTTGCCTGAATGCTCACAGTTGTGTGTCCCCTTTTGAACTCCTCACTACGTAGTATCATGGATCGCTGAGGAACACAGCGTGCACAAAGAAAGAAACACGGTGTTAGGCTTCCGAATAATTATATGAATATGAGCTTCAAACATTAAATTATACACTTGCCACACCAAAGTATATTTAAGGTCTTCCTTCTACTTAAGTATACATAATGACAATGGATGATAATTAGTACACAGCCGTTCTCCGTTTTCCGTGCACGATTTCCTACACAGTCGTTTTTTACTGTGTGGTGATGAGTCACCCACCGTTGAATCATGCAGTCATTGGAAATTACGTATGGATTCTTCTCAGAGGCGGTAGTCATCGTACACAAAGGGCAAAAAAGTATGAGCTTGATAAATATAGTAGCAAAAAGGTTCACATTTGACAATATTATTATGGAATAATTATAATTCGAAAGAGTGTATCTTGGAGAACATGTTTACTTTAAAAGAAGGGACGGTAGTGATGAAAGCGACAAATTTTCAGGGCACGAGTAACTATGTATGTGTAGGCAAGACGAAACGAAATGATTTTTTTTTGCTTATAAGCTTCTATCGAGGAGAAAGAAGTACGGTTATAATATCGTCTTCATCATCATCATATAAAATTAAACAGATAGTTGATCGCACGTATCTTCCTGAATCGCCAGAATAAAACTGATTCATATCTACTCCCTTTAGCTCCATATTACACAGAAATAAGCCTATGCTTACGTACAAAATACACACGCACGCCCCTGTCCACATCTCTTGTTTCCCTCTCTTGCTGACAAAATCCTAGTACATAGAGTCATATGAAAATACACCCTTGTATGATCGTCAATGGAGTGTTCAAGTAAATGGATAGTTGCAGGAATCTCCCATTTCTCATCATCACACCTCCACCACATAATGCCACATATTATTAAGGGAGAAATATAGAGGAGCAATGCTTGCACGCGTCACGTCAAGCTTCTCAAACAACAAAGAGAAAACCATTGGAAGCGTTCACATTGCCTGCAAAAAAAGACGAGAGAAAATCGACTTGTGATGGGTTGGTTGCTCCGCTCGTTAGTTTGCTTGGTTTAGCCACTGCCACGTTACTGGTGCCATGTCCCTGTATAAATTAAATACATTGAACAGAGGATATGGCGATGATGATAGAAAACTTGACCTGTGTAATTAGCGAGAACGAAATTAGCTATATATAATTTACATCTGATGGAAAAGCTCATGTTGCTCATTTGCTTTTACCCTCCATCCTTTGCTCCTCTCTCCTCACAGGCATGGTTGCTGGAGAAGGCAAACTGTAGTATTTCTCTCTGCTTTCAGCCACTACACGATTTTCTCTTGATCGGCAAGCATCACTTTTCTTGATTATACCTCTTATATATGCATGCCCAGTTAAATTAATTGATTGCACAATCTTGTCCACGATAATTCTTCTAACCTCTTCTGTCATATTCATTTGCTAGACTGCTCATCTATTAAAAGCTGAATAATATGACTCTACACTACACACCTCCAAATCCTGCGGAAGCTATTTACACTATTGCTTCATCTGGATTCTAATGCGAGTTTTATATGAGTTCACTGCTCCAGTGTGTATTATTTGTCGTGATATGTAAACGGTATAAATAGTGAATGCATTTCCCCTGCAAAGTTCGTTTCGCAATTTGTAAGTAGTTGGAAATGGGAAGCACTGGAGGAGGCGTTTCATCACAGACCCTAGTTCAATTGACCATTCACTACGTTTGAATTAATGATGAGGCCATTAAAGAGCTTAATCTGATAATCATTATTTTGGTAGTATTGTCGGCATAATTAAACTGAATGTGGGATAATTGAACATCAACTACCTGAAAGTTCCACAGAGCATATTTTTTGTGTCTACATTAGCCTCGAGCGGCCTATCTCCGCTTTCGCTAATAAATATTTAAATTCCTATTTCTTATTATTATGTTCTTAATACACTATCAATCCCAAATAAATTATTTTTTTTCATAACCTTTGAAACATCAAGCATGGACATGTAAGCTAATTTTATCTACTTGTGAAATTAAATGTCGATGAGCTGCCAGTGGGAGGACATTATTCGAAGAATTGACTATTGATGATAACCTGTGTCACACAAAAATGGCTCCAATAGCTCATTCAGTCAAGTGTTCCAGATGTAAAAGAAATAAAACCTAAATCAGTAAATAATTTTCTGTATACCAACTGAAAATTTTCTCTTATCATCGAAACCTGATAAGGTCTGATTTGGACGTAACCTGCCTTCTGTAACATCTCTTCTTTTAAAAAAATATCTCCGTGCCAGAAATATTCTGAATATTGATCTTCCAATTTTATTTATATAGCTAATAATTCCGTGGAGGTTGAGTTTTTTACAGAATGGTTCAAAGTTCTCCATTAAATGAAAATGTTAACATACATTCAAAAATTGCAATATTTATTATTTATGAAACTACGATGAAAATGCCTATGTAAAATTACTGTTTAACATTCTTTAAAACGTTCTTGGAATTAAGTAGATACTAGTCAACTCGCCGATAATATTACTGGTCAACAATTTGTGCATATTAAAAACGGCAATTTATATGTCAAATACTTTTTAAAACTTAACTACTCTAGAGGCATTCAGAAGAAATAATATATGTAATACTGTATGTAGTGACACGTTAGCCAGGCACGATGGATCCTGTTTTTAGGAATTAACGCCAAGGGGGATTACATTTTGTATATCACACAAAAAATAGAATTTTTGAATCTCCCCACTCCACCTCCACAAGTGCGTGACATTCTCAGTGAACAATTTTCTTGATTAATAGCTTCTCCGACCTATTAGCATAGCCCAACGACGACTCGTAGGGGTACGCCAAACCTAAACGTGTTAGGTTTGGAATTCAACTTTGTGACCATTGATGATATTTCTGTCTACAAACAATTCTCCCCTGAACGACATTTCAGTTATACTTTCTCATGTTGGTGTTTAAAAAAATTTAGGCAGGAACTTGATATCCTTGGAATCTAAGTTGGCGGTTCACACGCGGCAATGTCCCGTCTCCAGTCGATTAGCTAAAATTAACTTTCGACTGACAATTGACACCTCAACCGTGTGTTTACGTTGAGGTGTTCCAAAAATTTTTATTAGGAAACTGAACAAGGGCGATTTTGTATTAAATATATAGATTTTTCGATTCGACTATATTTACTCTAATAAAAGCCGCCTGTGAAATAGTTCAAGGAAGAATATAAAGCTAATCCGGGCATTTCCTAAAATAGGCACGTAATCAGGCTGCTGATAATAATAATCATAAAGACGGTTTCCCTTTCGTTGATCATATGCACGCATAAATTCCACCCATCCTAAAGGATTTAATAAAATTATTGTGCGATTACCAGTCAATTCAGGTCAAATAACGGCACACGGATATTTGCGCGTCTGTGGCATTTGCATTAAACATTTGGCGTGTTTTACCTGCGTTTTTATGGTTCATGAAAGTTTTCTGAAAGACAGTCATGCTAGAATTATGAAGAATTAGTATACTATAAGTAAGTACACTTATGTATTACCTTTGAAAATATGTAGGTATTATTAGAGGTACATGGAACATCTCCCCAAAACATGAGGTTTCCTCTTCGTTCGAACTTGTCATCATTATTTTTAGCTAACTAACTATTCAGCAAGACAATGAATGCGCATTATTTTGCTAATAAATGCAATGCTATTATCTGCTCAACATTTTATATGGGTTGCTAAAAAGCATTTCTTGTGCTTAAAAGGAGAAAGGAGAGCAAAGCAGGCAGCAAGGAGAGGACGCCTGCTCGTTCCTCCCGTCTTTTAAACAGCGCAAATATGACATTCTGACAGAACTATAATCTTTCTGACTTACACTTGATCTGCTGCAGTAGTTGTGGACATGCTAATTTTCTTCTTTCTATTTGTGTCTATTTACTTTCGTCCCGCTCCTCGTTCATATTTTACAGTCGGTTTGTTTCGAACGTAGCTAAATCGCAATCCAGCCAACAACGATTGATGATGATGCCGAGAAAAACAGCTATAAAGTTAGAAGTACTCTTTTTCAGTGATGTGGTAGGTTTGTGCACATGTCCTAGTCAAATCATAAGTTTGCCATCGCATGATGTTGTGCTGGTTGTAGTAATATAAGTAATTTGAAAGAGGAGGAAGTCGACAAGAAGACAGGCTAATAAGTAGAGTGGAGGGATGATGTATCAATGGAATGCACACAAAACTCTGAGTGTCTATTTATTAAAGCAGTGCGGAGTAAAAGAAGAGCAACTTCAGCAGTAGTAGAAGCAGCGGTAGAAGAAACCAAACCAAACCGACCGATTCAGCCAAGTGCACATATTATTATCATTATTATTATTATAGAAAGAGAGAAAAACGACCCATCTTTGTAAGAACCTCGACAAAGCTCGGTTTGGTTTTTTGCTTGGCTGGTTGAACTTACTTATTATGCAAAATATGCTCGTTGGAATAATTATATTGCATGCTTAGCACACAATAGATTGAATGTTGGAATTCATCCAGCCTATAATTAGCAGTTTTACTCTCTTTTCCGAGTATTGCGTAGCCGTTTGCTCAGCTCTGTTTTTAATGCGAGACATTCTTCCCTCTACTCAAATAATAACTCCGAGCTGTTAAACTCAACTTGTTATTGTCCCTATTCACAATATTCAGCCATAACACATCATCCATTACTCCTGCAGAATTACACCTCAAAAACGCTAAAATCCTCTTCCACGTTAGTGTCAGTGAATGCATCATATTATTACATTATTATTATTATATAACTTGAATCCCTTTTGTCTGGTTGCTCGACTGTAAGTGCTCTCCTTTCATTAGCATTTATTTCAAGTATAAATATTATATTGCTCACCATCCACTGTTGAAAAATACCCTTTAAACAGACTCTGAAAAAGAAATTCTGTAGGATATGTATGGCTGTGTATGTACATGTGTCCCACCACCACCACAATGCAGCTTTATGTGGAGTCGCTGAAACCAGCAGATAATATAGACTCAGGGAAACTATTTGGAGTGATCTGATAATCAGACGAAGAAGAGCAATGAATTGAATGTGAACATTCAATAAAAACGGTAAGTATTTGTGCGATTTTTCAGGAACGAAAATCGTTTTGGAACACAAAATGATGTAGTTTAATGTATGCACGTATGTACATATAAATAAGTTTATTGCCTGGTGTTCATAGAATTTATAAAGCACATATTGTACATATACAATGGACTCATAAGTCTGGTGGTAGTAATCATCATGAGGAAGAGTTTGTACACAAAATAATGAGTTTACAAATTTTTACGTCGTTTTTACGAGATTGCTTGCTTAGAAGTGTTCATTTTCTCCTTGATATCTTTACTAGTTAGTTGTTTCTAGCTACTGTTGTGTTGTACGTACATAATATTAAATTAGCATTTCATTTCGTGGGATAGAGGTTTGCACTTGCAATGGAAAACGATATAGGAGATATGTTTATGACTGGTGTGTACCAATACGTTGACTTCCTTTCACTCGCGAAACATGGAAATGATTTCCCTTTCTATCGTTTCATTGTGATTTCTAGAAAATGTGGAATGCAAGTGATGTAGATTTAGATTGTGTGTGTAAAGTGCATTTTTTTATAGCTAAAGTGCCCAACACTAGTTCAAAATAACACAGAGCTCTCAGAGAGAAGAGTTTTATTGTACATTTTTTAGGGAAATAAAAGTGATATTATGCCGATGGAGAATGTATTTAAAGAGGAAAAGACAATGAATTAAAAGGAATGCTCAAAAGTATATGTTAGATCGCATTCAGCATCATGAATCCATGCCCCTGCGTTGTTTTGTTTCGTTGATATGTTTTCAGAAGTTTGTATTTTAAAAATACACTCATCCATTTTATTGTAGGTATGCATCATGCGCATTTTTTGTACTTTGTTTTGCGTGAACTGTAAAGAAAACCGAGGTTGTGTGATGTTGTAATGAGTCGACTCCTGTGTTCTCCCAAAGCTGTAAGTTATGCATGAGTTCGATTTGAGAATATTTCTGTGAAAAAAAAGCAGCCACATCCTTTTGTTTCGTGTGCCTGAATTTGAATCGTAAATCCGACATAACTTAGAATATAAAAAGAGGTTTTACAAGAAGAGACATCGCCCGTTTTGTCAACATTACAGAGTGACTAAATTAAGATAGACATGTAATTGGCAAGCTTTAACAAGAAATAAGCAACCACTTTACTGATTACTTTACATAAACTTAATTACACACAAAAAACGGCATTTTCCCTTCAAATGCATTCAATTATAAAATGCTTGATATATAGTTTCTCCATCCACTTCGAATTTCTCGTTGTAAAGCATTTTACCGAATGTTGTTTGACTAATACGAAACCCTAAATACAAAATTACGACAACATCAATACGGAGGAATATTTTTGTCTAGGTTTGATAGGATATTCCATTTTATTGAAAATTATCTTACTTTTCCGGGTTAAACACATAACTTAAGCAAAGGGTTGCACTTTCTGAAATAAATTTTCTCGACCAAATCAAAAGGCAGTAAGAGTCACATTTATTTTTCGCCCATGTTTTTGTTCATTGGGCTTAGGTAAAAGTAGGGTTCCCAGACCTAAATTCCGTTGAGGATACACATAACATGTAGTTTTAGCATTGTAGTAATCAACGCATTTCTTTTGTAATCTCGACACTTGTGCGTATTTCCTTATCAACAATTTCCAAAATCAACGAATTGGTCGCGATCTTCTCCGAGAAATGACCACCATAAGCATGCATGTATAAGGAATAATCAGAGCATATGAGCATAATATGTATTTTGGGTCTACTATGCCAAGCCCCATACATTCGATTTATTTCTGATTTATTGTTTCCAGAAACACAACTAATTTCAGGCAAGCGATTTTTGATAATATAAATTCATTATTGCAATATTCATTTTTGGGTAATAGGGATTTATATTTATTCTCTCGTACTTTCTTATGAGTTTCTTTACACCCGGAGGTAATAAATTCATTATTACCATATATTTAAATTCATATGTTATGTATGTAGTTAGAAAATTACTCAGTGAGCACACCTTCGTTCTGCTGCCAAGTAGATGAAAATTTGATACAACTGCGTACTAAAATATTGTTTTTGTCTTAGTCTTCAACTGCATTTTGATGGAAAGCCTAAAGGTTCGAGAATGCTGAAGTGGCAACACTAGCATATATATTTCCATTATTCGCGCTTTATAATCAAGCAGGCAAGGATGAATTATGTAACTTCACGAAGGTAATGTGTGGTAATGAGAACGTGTTTGCCAAATGAGCTTCGTGTTGGTTTTTTAAATCGATGGCAAATCGGCATGTCACCATCTCATTTCCTTTACTCCTCATCTCTTCAGCTTGATGGTTTGTCTGCTGCTTTACTGCTTATTAAGCCTAATAATAATAATAATAATGAAGAACAGCAGACAAGAGAATGACGACGACTAGAACGGAATTAGGATAGTCATTCATTATTATTACGCCAGAAGTCATCAAATTTTGACTACAACGAAAAAAAAGAAGACTGCGACAGAAGAGGTTAATATACAACTTCTTCTCCTTGTATAAGGATCAGTTAGTTATATGGGAAAGAATTTTGGAAGTAAAACAGGTACTCAAAATCCCTACAACATTTAAGGTACTATACATAAGAACAACAATGATTGCTTTGCAGTACATGCATTTATGTATGTACATAGATGCACTACTGTTGTGCTATATAGTTATATAAACATAATGTATGCCGGTGAGGGCGAAGTAGAAGCTCTAATTCTCCGTAAAGAATACAGGAACAGCAAAGAAGAGAGCCCAAGGACCAATGGTACTTCTCAATAAAATAGATTATGTCAACATAGCTAACTATTTATAGTCGATTTCCCTCGTTCCAATTTAATAATGATTTATTTTATGAGCCTAAATTATAGGCTATCCCATGAATTATGCTGAAACACACGGGACAAGTATGACGGCTCCCTCGCATACATTACCTTTAAGTCCAATTTACATTACGGCATGTTCGTCCCGTCGCACATAATACCAAGATAAAACTTATACTACGTGGCACAACGTGCATATTACAGGCCCATTCATGTTATAATAATAATACATATGCACATACAAATTTACGATATGCGAAGGGTAAAAAAAATTATCTTAAAAAAACTTATTGTACCACTCTTTCTCTCTTCCCTTCTTTTCACCATTTTTTACAGACCAACAAGAACACGAGTAAAATGGATAATCGCATAACTTTTTTGCTTCTGTACCACGTCAACTTCAAGTCAGTGATAAAAATAATACATAGACCACCATGCTATCAGTATCACCACCACGCAACAGTCACTCAGTATTACATACACATTTGCTGCATCATTACTCCCAGAGTTTCAATATTATAAGGCATATCCCTATAAATGCAGATTGTGCAATATTACAGGCTGATTTTGATGTATAAGAGCGAAAATTCGTAGTTGTCGTAGAGAAAAATATGTTTCTCGACTTTCAGCAGAACGACAGTTTTCTTCCTTTCACTAATCCAATGTTTTTATTTTTCACTAATCAAATGTACAGTAAGTTATATGATTGAGCATATTCATGAAACTTACGATAAGTGCTTAGGCACCAGTTTTATTTACTCCTTGGTCTACCCCACATGAAACGTGCCCTGTTCAACCCCCACAGCAGTAATAACCATCGCATAATATACTTCTTATTACGACAGGAGTAATAATAAAATCTACTTACGTGTATTTACGCTTATAATGGAACGCTTCTTTTCCTTACGCTATTATACGAGCATGCTTACAGAACCGTCACAGGAGTTAGCCTTATCACGATGATGATGATGACGGTGATGATCGCAAACTCATAATTTCTCATAATATCATCACCATCATCATCAATTCTTATAGGCACATTACTCACAAAATAATGCAATTCGGTGGGTCCTTGATCGAACACAAATAATATACAATCCAGGACTACGTCGAAAATCATTATGGCATTTGCTGACAAGCATAATATGCAGACATTCAATGAGTAGTATGTATATATAGATATAATATATGCTTCTAAAGTATACTGACAAGTTCCTGTAGTTTAAGTATGATAATATGTATTGTATAATTTACAATAAGTTATAAGCTCATATATTACACATTGGAAATTGCAGAAAGTAATGGAAGTAAAGTAGGGAAAATTATGACGCTGGCACGTCGTCGTGGTCATAGCGGTTCAATGTTGTGTTTATTCATGATGGGCAATCCAGGTGCCTCCACCTTTTTGCATAAACAAAATCACCCTCATCATAATATCATTCCCGCAGAGGGAATGTAATGAGTCCGTAGGTAAAATATATAAGCAGTCGATAAGCTCACCACATACGGAGAAGAATGAGAACGCGAAAGAGAAAATCAACCAATAATAGTAATAATAAATAAATGGAAGAAGGAGAGGCAAAGTGCAGTAACTGTTGTGGACTTTTTATTTGTGAGCTCTGCAGCCTCTACTGTTTCTCAGTTTTCCTAGTTGTTTCTAGAAAATCCTAGGTAGCATTTAGAAATGCTTTACTGCAACCGACTTTGTTCATAGGCTGTTTCGTACGCAAATCCAAAAAGGAATGTGTAAGAGGTGATATCTGTTCGAAGAGGAGAGTTTTTGGCAGGTTACATTATAATAATAAGAGTTGAAATAATTTGTTTAGATGGTATTTATTTACTGCCACCACAACATTGCATCCATCGTTATTGAGCATGAGCAAGCAGCAGAGATCTTTTATCTGCACAGTTTTAGTTAATTTTATAAACAAGGACCACTAGCTACTTCTATATATGTATCACCGTATCTATTCCTACTACCTCTCATATACATACATTCATTCTACCTCTGTATATCCCCTCTAACTTCCAATAATAGTCCTGCCACTTTGATCACGCATAAAATGCCCATTAAATCAGCTCGCTGTACACAAGGCCTTTGGATCCTGGGAAACCTTGTGTTTAGAGAAGCAAAAGAGGAGTTACGAAACTCAATAACGTTTACATGAGCGCGAAGAGAGAAAGAACGGTTTTATCCCTCAGCCAATCTATCAGAACTAAATCAAATTAGCACTAGATATCGTGCACATAGTTTAAATGAAGAAGATAAGGATAAACAGGGGCATATATTAGATTTACTTTGTACTCATTTTATCTGTCTTGAGTTTGCTCATGGTTCTCACACCAGAGAAGGGTGCAGACAGAACTTGCCGAACATATAACTATTTAAGTTGGAATGCTTTTACTTTGCTCTTTTAGCTGAACGCATTCTTCATTATCAAAATTATCATTATCCTCATCGTCATACTTATACCTTTGAGATATGTATACATACATAATTCTCAACTCGACGAATTTCAGCTTTGCTTTTACTATTTAGCTCCGTGCGTCTCTAGTCCTGTGTACTGGCTCATTTCATTCGTAGCTTCCACGACTAATGCAGACTGCTTTGCCCACTTGCTAATTTTATTCTGGACTGATCGAACTTGCCAATTAACTCACTTTCAGAGTCATAACTCAGGGAATGTGAAATGCACAAAGATAGTGTGAGTTTCTCTGGAGCTCTTTCACTTCCCTGCATTGGAAATCATTTTATATGGATAGCGGAGCACAATGTGGCCGGGGCAGTAAACAAGTACGATGAGCCATCCGAAATGCGCAAACGGGGACAGACGAACGAGTGATAGAGATAGAGGAAAGTTAAGTTTTAAACTCCTTAATTCTCCGATTACTCATTTCGTACAAGCAAACAGTAGTGTTTGCTTCTTTCTTTCCGGTGCTTTGTCATCTGCATAATTTGACAGGTTCCTCGTCGTCTCAACTACACCCAAGTATTTCTGCCATTTATACAAACCACGGTACTTTAACCTTACCCAGATGAACTCAGCACCTTCACACTTCCAATTGGAAAAGAGGGCAACTGGAGAAACAAGGAGAACTAGCATATATTCATAAATGAACCAGTGTTCCCTGTGAAAGTGAAAGGAATAAATTTTGAAAGTAACGGCGGTCGTGGTGGTGGGATGGCATATGGAGCGAGCGAGCATTCTTTCCTCTCCTAACTTTCCAGTCACGTCAACCCAAAGTCCCGAGAAGCATGTCATTATTATAATGAGAATGATTATCATTGTTCATTCATTTGCCCATCCATGCCGGAGTATTAGTGTTGGGATTAGTAGCCTTTATAGCTGATGTACTTTCTCTGCTTTTTCTTGGCAGACTGAAATAAGTGTATGACAAGATAAACATTTTAATGTGCCCTATAGTAAATTAGAATAGAAAGGAAAGTTGAACTTTCCACACAACATACTTACAAGCTTGAAACGATTACCAGCTAGTTTTAAACCCAACACACCACACACGCCCAAGCTGCAATAATGTACTCTTATACTTTTATACTTTATATGAGGACCAAGAATAAATGTGAACTGGATTTTACGAACGTTTCACGCATCAGCATCCGTTTCACACGCCACAACTAATGTGGTCTCCACAATGTAAAGCGAATTATGCAAGTGAGCGCACCATGAACCAAGAAGGGATGAAAGCGCACAGACTGATAAGTTGGGATTCTGATCAGATGAAGCATACCTATAAAAGAAATTGTGCAGGGGACTTGTTTTCGAAAAATGAAAAGTCTATTTAGTAAGGAAGCTGATCAGCACTACGTAATATCATTATTCATGATGGAACACTTTGAAAATCCTGCAATAGATATATGAGAAGATGTCCACTTCTATCATTGTTTCAGCAAGCAAGTCTGTAATCTGCAACAATAGAAATTTGGACAATCTTAGGAGCTTAGGAGCTGAATAAAGCACGAATGTGGAAATAAACTGGCACCTGTATTAATACATTAGTGACGTGTGATATTAAATATTTTTACATGCCGCTCGAAGTTTTAAATGTTTTAATGGTGTAGGTTCGAATTCCAGGAAAAAAAGGCCATGGGTATCATTTGCTCATTTAATTGCGGTGTTACATTTAATATTACACATTCTTTCATTAGAATTCAAATACAAAGATTGCAACGAAAGAAAAGCCGATATGTAAACTTCAAAACATTTCATCGTAATTCCACCTCATTTCCAACAGACTTTCCTTAGAAAAAAGCAAGAGTAATTAATAAAAACTCACAAATTCACCTCACCAATCAACCTTTTGTTCCGAGCATCGATTCTACTTTGACAAGAGGTCAACGGTAGCTATTTAATAAGCTGACTGTAGCTTTGCACTTCTTCAATCTTACTACATTTTCAAACGACAGTATAATCAACAGTTCAAAAGTTGGGGCACTTAATTGAAGAGAACTCACAAATCGCTGAAATAGTTCTTGGAATAATTTATATGTAATGAGAAAAAGTTTTTACGGTACACGCCTTCGAGATGAGTGGTAAGCTAAAACTTTATAAAGTGGATAAGGGTAAGCAAGCAATAAATGTTAATATGATGAAAAGACTCCATCGTCTGTCAAATCTTGCCTAGCATTGGAGTTGGCATTCTTTTTACATTACCCCATTATCATCATTCATCACAGAATACATGATGGGTTTCTGCTCCTTACCAGGACTCTGTACGAAATGTATGATGTTTACTATGAACCCAACATGCGCATGTAATTATGATAATAATACCTTGGAACAAGCCTGATTATCTGATGACGACGCACGTCTTGTTTTGTCTGAGCTCATCCTTTAGTTTGATATGTTTAGGTAGTGCACTTATTATAAATTAATAATACCAGGCGACACCGGATTATTTGTATGATCAATCCTCCAGCAGTGCACTCGCCTTTTATTTAATTCTATTTACTACGAACTGCAATAATTTAAGTGAATTCCATTCCATGGACCATTTCAAGAAGCTAACATTTTTTTGCTTTGCTTCATTAAAATGACTGGTGAACTCCTACAATTGTAATTATAAATCTTTCCAACATTCTGATATACATAGATCTACCAACATATGGTTTTAAAATGCTCTAAAATATGTGATTACGTCAACTAACTTCTTTCTGAATACCTACCCTACTTCCAAATATTATTTAAAATTATTTAAAAAGCTTGAATGGAATAAAGCACCGAAAGCATACATAATAAATAAATAAATAAGTAATAAAAACTTATTATTATTATATGCTTATCAAAGACCACATTTCTTTTTTTTCTTTAAATCCCGGATGCCGAAAATTTCTTATAGTAAGTTTATGTCATTTTAAAATTAATTATTATTACGAAACAGAAACCCGGTACTACTCCGTATCAGAATTTCAAATATCCTGGTAGCGTTTATCACATAATACATCATTTCACCATCAGCTATAATTTGCTATTTAACTGCTGTACAATTTAATGATGATGATAACATTGAATCGAGCTCCATATAATTTTCAATGGTGACTTGAACCAGTTGGAGCATATCAACAGAAAAGGAGGCTGAAAATTCTCCTCCTTTCGTTGTTTCAAGTGAAAAAGCAAGTGCATCTGCCGTAGCAGTATACCGTCTCAGTAAAATCCACGTAACATTGTACCTAATATAACAGTGTAGTGAGCTGTAATAATACTTCTTTTTAGTGTTTCCCATACTTTCCGAATGGTGTGGCTTCGACAGTGCAGAGCACAGTAAATTTTTTCACAATTTATGCGCTCAAACATCATGCAGGAGTATAAAGAAGTCTTAAACGTACTTATTAATTTCTTCTGGGGTATTTCCTGTTTTATTTGGATAGAGACTAGCCGTTTTTGTGCAGGTATGTAGGTTTGTGAGATAGAGAGAGAGACAAGCTTTGCAACAATAATAATTAATGAGATATTAAAATACGATTTAAATTAATTTTTACCCACACCAAAGTTCGCATTCCCGGGAAATTGATGGATGAAATTAGCGTGTAATTAAGGGCTTCTTTGCTGGATCTCTAGCCACAACCAGTCATCATCATCACAAACACCATTAATTATTACTGAGATAAAAATCCATGTGAATAATATGTCTAATAATCTAGGTAAGTTTCGTTTTTCCTCAGCATATCAGTAATAACGTGATATGAAAGAATATGAAACGGGCGGACGGATGAATGAAATATAAGATGTATTTAAGTAAACACACAGAGCACCGACTCGTGAGGACGGCCGTTCGCAAAGGTGTTGCAGTGCAATAAAAAATAAGTTTAAAAATATTACATGAAAATTAAGTACGTATTTGCCAACTCGAAATATATAATTTTATCTTATTTTTTTAAGAAAGTGAGATGCACCATAAACATAATAACTTGTACTTATTTGTAGGAAGAAAGAAAAGTGGGAGGCAGGAAATGAATGCAGAATGTATTATTATTATTAGCATTTATATTGAAGTTGTTTCTTCGTATTCAACAGTGATGAGGAAGAAAAAGCAAAAAAGTGTATGCAGTTTAGTATGGAAAGGAATGGGTAGCGAAATTTCTTGAGAAACAATAAATTAAATATAAAGACGAAGTGAGAAAGAAAAAAAAACACATTATATTTATGAAAAATTATCAATACAAACATATAATAATAATATGTACATTACAATTTATTTTTACTCAGGCTGATTGTTAACATGCTATTTGTGGACTTTCTGAGCTGAAAGGAGATGTTCCACATTCACAAATTCACATATATTTATCCTCGTTTTGAGAAAAGATAGCAATAATAATTGCCTGCCAATGATGATGATGACGAGATGAGAATGGAGTGTGGAGGGAAAGAGGAAAAATAAATACGTCCAATTATAAAAATACATTTCTCTTACACAATCCTATATAAGACTTGTTTAATGATAATTGATGTAATTGTTGAGTAGAGGTAGCAGCCATCTTTAAACAAATCTTTTTTCAACGTTGGTATAATCCCGCATTAATTACAATAATTGCTAGTCTCTTGGCTATTTTTCTTATTTTCTTCTCTTACAATTGAAAAAAATGCCAATAAATTGTACATACGCATTGTGATGTTCAAGCAAATAATAACCTTTGTGCAACAGTTTGGGCTCGCTACAATGCCTCGTCCGAAAATCTGTATATTTTATGTGGTGCACACTTGTTATCATTATTTATACTATTTAACTGGTAGTTATATGCACATCTTAGTCTCGTTATGGTTTCAAACATTACAAGGGAGCCATGTTCATGAGCCCTCAGTAGTAAAAAGATGCTGAAATTTTTCTGTATTTGTATGACTGGACTAACTCGGAGTTCCGACTCCGACCCTCAACTAAACCTTACATAAAATGTGAACATGTGCGAACGCATTGCGAATGTGCTACATTGCCACAGAGATTCTCAGTCATACACTTCACCCTGGTTCTCTGGCTAGCCCAACGGAGAAGTACTCCCGGCTTTACAAGAGCTTTTGGCTATAGTTAGCATTAATGATTCATGCCGAATATTGAGTCTCCATAATATGTATTTGAAGTAGGTATAGATATTACATATTTATGCTAGACAAGGTAAGCACGCATAGTTTCAACTTTTAATAACTCGTTGTCATACTTTACTTGATCAGTGTATCTCGTAGAAGTGGTCCTCCTCCTATTATTTGGCATGGGACCCTGTGAATGCATGCCAAAATAAAGAAGGTGGCCCATTGTGCCAGCTATTGACATGCTAAATGTAAACAAACTTAATGAATGTTAAAACTTCACAACTCGATAAGTTACTGTTATTGTTTTATGTTAATTTGTTCATATATTTTACCAAAACACAAAAACCCAGTGGAGGGGAGTCTTCATTTCATAAAAAAATTATAAACACGAAAAATTACCCAGCACTCATGCTAAAGGCAAACTTATTAGTAATTACTGACTTTACAAATGTGTTCTACAACTCCAATTTACGATTTGTATGCTCAGTAAAAGTCTAATCATTTAAGCATAACAATGATATAGAACAACAAACATTTGCTACTTTGAAGATCATCTTCCTTCTGCGTTAAATTCACTTGCTTCAAAAAATTCAAAATAAGCATATTTTAGGTACTTGATTCTGTGATATTTTCTATCCTGGATCTATAGAACCCAATAAGTTTTTATGTCACGATATGTCAGATGATGTTGGGAGACAATGTAATGATTATAATAATTACATATCGAATATGAAATTGGATTGCATTCCAAAAAAAAAAATTATTTATTTATATACATGCATGTTCTTGCCCAAACTTGATTAACATAATCACTGTACTAGTAATACCTGCTGGGACTGTGTTTCAAAGTTTTCGCGTCCGAGCAAACACATAACATAACTATGTCAATGCATATTTTGGCTTTAACCCGAAGATAAATTTTACATTCCAGATACATAAATAGTATAATCAGCATCTAATAATAATAAAGGACACGGAATGACTATAAACATAATTCAGTCTTTCATTCAGTATGCAGAGAAGTTGGGCAAATATTAAAAACGTAGTTACGACTGAATCATAAAAGTAATATCTGTAGGATTTTTTTTAACATGGACCTGTTTCAAATCCGGTGCTCAACCTCTAATAAGGTGCACATAGGTAAATATAATATTCCATACTCCAGTATCTGGCACACTGTAAATTCGAGATGGTAAAACGAATAAGATTACATTGAAGTGGAATCTGTCTGATAATGAGGATTCTCCTTATAATAATAATAATAACATTCACCGCATTATTATTTTGGTCCGTAATTTTTTAGGGGTTATTTAGTCCCTTCATCGTATCACAATGTTGTTATTTGCGAACAAGGGCTTATTATCACAGTATTTTCTATCACAAACTTGACTTTTTCCTGTCTGAAAAGTCTGAATAATATTGGTATTCTTGCAACAAGGAAACAAGTACTGCTCATGCACTCAGGTAAGGTACTAAAATGCTTCAATGTTACTTGTTCTTTTTCGAAAAAAAATGTCCTTCATATTTGAATTCTCTTTACGTATGTTATAATACCTGAATTACTCTTACACTACTGGCAAGTCCCATTGTTCTCATAAAAAATGAATCGGATGGAGATCAAGCTCGAGATCGAACAAAATCGACTTACGTATAGGAGCTGTCAGATTACTCTGAATATTTTCTGCGGGTGTGCGGTGCATTAAGTTAGCCCACAGCGCACACTCAAAAAATGTTCTTAGTAATCTGGCAGCTCCTGCAGATAAACAAGCACCACATCCGTTTGATTTTGGGCAAAAAGAAATTTATTTCTTTTTTTCTAGAAGAACAGTCAGGGAGTAGGTACATTAGGTAACAATTTGTGATACGTGAATAATCTTCCGCATTTTATTTTTCCGCGAGTTTTTTTTATATTTCCCCTTTACACTAACTTTCATCATAATAGGGTACTTTCCTAGAAGGGGAAAATAAATTGTGTAGTCATTATAATTATAATACATAGAAAAATTGCATTTATCATTAGGAAAAGGTGTTTGTCCCCACTTAGCTATTCACTGGTATTGATCAAGTTACACCTAACATCTTAATGCTTCAATTCAATGCCAAAACACTTAGAGGTCCGCAATGAACCCGTATAACCCTTTTGTTCGATCTGATGACAGGTTCTCTACATACAGTAATCAATGAATCGTTTTATGATATTTAATTTGGCATATATAAATCATGAATTCAAACATTATGTACATAAGTGGTCGAGGTTCACTCAATTCTTGAAACATAAGAGACGTAATTGAAAAAGCACAGACAACAAATTTCTTACGACGATGAATAGTGTCCTTGCAATAAATCCTTTTCCCATTCCCTAATCAATCCAACTTCTTCTGTCTATTATTATTAACTGTCGAGATAAAAAAATGAGTAAAAGGAATTGACGAAAGATCGCCAGAAAACAGCAAATGAAAACACGCAGATCACATTATCATCATGAATTACATTAGCTGCAAAGTCCAATTTATTCACCAAATTGGAATGCAGAAAACCAAAAGGAGGTCTAAACTATGCGGGTTAACTTGTTTCGTAGTCATCATAATCTCATGCCATTTCCCTCTTAGATCCCTCCTAATTCCAACTCATGCAGGTGTAATAAATGCAAGCATAATATTACCCAGTTATAGGTAATAATGAGCATAATATCAGCCACGAAAAAAACAACCTGAAAGGGGAGCATTATTTTGCCGGACGCCTTTTTCCCCTTCATCTTTCTGTCTTACATGACTTTTTTAGAATCAGGTAGAAAAGCTGAAGTATTGCATTCAAATTAAGATGATCCACTCTACCTAAGCATTAGTAGGCACACAAAATATTATATGTTGTTTCTCAGACCTTTCTTAACAACTTTCAAGTCAATCGTACGAAGGAAAGATAATTATCATAAATTTAATTACATATTTTGATTAGTTGCGTTACCTTAAACGCACCTACCACTATCAATAATGATAATAAGTTAGTAGTTTTCAGATCCAATGGAAGCAGAGTCATTCTTGTTGTTGTTTACTTGGCACTGCCACTTCTTTCGTACTGCTTTTGCATGTTGCTCACCAAAAAAAGAAATGAGAAGAACACTAAACCTATACTTAAGATAAAGCGGCTACTGTATGCTGACTGACGTTTCGTTCATCCTTTTTGCTCCTCCGCTTATTTAGTATGCTTAAAGTGTATCAAAAAATAATAATCATCATAAGAATAATACAATAATTATAATATCGCCTTTATCGCTTCTTCTGGGATTACTTTGGTACCAGTAGAACAGCTTCATATCATCATGCTGATCATCATCATCATCTACCACCGCCACACATACAATTCAACTTGTTTCTCTCCTTTTTACTGCTACAATTATTATTACCATGATTGTGGTATTATGCTTTGCATTATATTATGACTTTCTAAGCCTTATTACCGATTCGCAGATGTTGATAATTATAATAGGGCAACAACTTATTCCTTCATACAGGGTTTCTTATTTATTCGTAGGCACACAAAAATATCTCTCTGTCTGATTTTAAGCGTGTGAGTGACTTCTTGATTGGTAGAAAAATCGGAGCATTTAAAAGCTGACCATGGGTGGAAAAATCCAGTCGAGAGAATCACAACCGCAGAAACTTTATGAATTAAAATTTCATATTCCTTCAATAAAAACATTTCGAAAAGAAAAATTAATTCAAATTATTAAAAGGATATACGAGATGAAATACCAGAGTAGAGCAAAAGTGATATAACAGCAAGACAAACATAAAGGATGAAGCATTGATAAAAACAAGTAGATTTACGTGCACACCTAACATATAAAAAAAGAATTAATAAGCACATCAAAATAATAAAATAAATAATATTTTAGATATGTTAGATACGCTGCCATTATCAATGTTATGATGACTCTTGAAGAAAGCCATGAAAATTTAATGAAGGACCGGCAATTGAACATAGAAAAGGAGCCAAACTCATTTCATTTCCATCTAACTCTTCTATAATTATAATCGAAATAAAAATTTTATTATGTCTACTTTTAGTTTTAGTAGACAGGTTAGAAAAAAGTCAACTTGGATTATGTTGATTCTCAAACACTGCTTCATTCCTGGCTTGTCATACCTTGTCATTTATTTTCATGAAATGTGCATTTCATAAAAACTCACATAAAAAGAAAGCATTAATAAAAAGTGCCAAGTGTAAGCCGATCCTATAAAAGTAGCAGCAGTAGTTACTTCTAGCTGTCATTTCAAGAATTGTACTACTGGACAATCGGAGAGTCCCAACAAAGTACTTCGGAGCAGCGGTCATAATAATAATAATAATGTTACACTGATTATTCTCAATTTCACACATGCATATATTCATACATTTTTCAGGTTGGGCGATACAACCTCTGGATGAACAGAAAGAGCAATGTGATGTGATGTAATTGAGCACAGCTGTATAATACGACTTCTTCTACGTCTACGATGATGATCACGGTGATGATGATGAAGTTGATGAGACTCCGACTGTCGACGACTCATTTACAGCGCCCGAGAGTACTGCTTTTAAGAGGTAATTAGATGATAGGCATTTATGATGAGTAGTACGAGGCATTATGCATGAGAGGCAAGAGATGAATTGGACTGCTGTGGTAATGGATACCTGAATGAGTAAAATGAAAGGGATCCCGACCAGCCACCATCATCTGCGCTATAATGTAACTGCTACGAGTAATGGTTATATGTCTTGTGTGCCTAAGCAGGAGCATTTTATTAACCTCGCACAATATATACGTTTTTATGTTTCTAGTCGAATCCTTAATAATAATAGTAAGTACGTTAGTTCTGATGTGTTTTAAGCTGATGTGAAGCTACCTGCATACTTCATGAACAACGAAAGGAATCGACGAACACTTATTATTACTTATTACTATGCGTCTCTCAACTCCATATCCATCAAGTCATCAGCATCAACAGATCCATCCAACTTTTCATTTTTACTGCCTTTTACTAGTTGCATTTGCTACCCAAGATGACGAAGGTGATACGCTTTTACTTCTTCACTTCTTTTTACTGTGCAACTATTTAAAAAGGCTTGAAACATTATTACTTTCGCTGCCATTAATATTATTACTACTACTGCTCCGCACTTACACTTTTGCCGTGCCTGTTAGAGCTTGATCAGAGGCTGCAAGACTTTACTGTGAAGAATAACTTATTGCTCGCACTGCTTTCAAACCCATGTTTGTCTAATATTTAATGCTTTCGCTGATGATGAAAATGATGATATCACCTTGTAACATCTTTTTTTGTTAGAATGGTTGTAATAGCAGCTATTCTCATTTCATGTCGTCATCAAAACGGCAGAAGTAATATTGCTAATGTGGTTATTTTAGTGAGTTATACACTGTAATATTATTATTAAGTTTGATTAACATTAGGGAACCCTTATTATGAGAATGTGGCATATATGGTATATCACGGGATAGTGGTGGGTTAGAAAAATTATGAGAATATCCCTTACCTTTTATTCAACCCATTCTCTTCGTTTATCTCCCTTTGTGGATTCGACCGTCCTCGTGCTAATTAGTGTATACATGCATAATAAGTATCCCAGCAATAAGTATTCCTCAGCCTTTGGGATAGGAAATTCATAGAAACTTATTACGCACGTACAAGTGGCCACAAGAAGGTGCTTCCCTCCTTAGCTAAAGCTGACTTTAATTTCTTTTCTTATGGGTCGACATTTCACTCATCAAATCATCTTCTCCCCTTTTTTGAAATGAAATATACCGGGCATTATCATTAAACCATTCTTATGGCGTGGCCCGAAACATATAAAACTTTCTCATTTTCAGACAGATAAACGGCGGAATCATTTTTCCGTTTAGCTTCCGCATTTTCCCTTCCTCCTCAGCTTAATCATTATTTATACTTATACCTGTATAATATATTTCACATCTTAAACGATTTATTAATGATTGAGGACCTTCCCAGTCGCAACATTTGTAATTAAAATAATGATCCACGCCGATCAGACTATCTAGAGGGTTGTTGTAATGTAGGTATACAAGAAAAGAATATTATTGAATTAATGTGGTTGTGGTGTGACCATGCATCTGCAAGTTGCAAAAGGTACACTTTCAGTTCCTCGTGCTTCACAATTTTTAATGTGCTGCAAGTTTAGAGCATTTAATTTCATGCTCTTTGCTACCTTCGTAATCCGGTTTTATACAATTTCAAGATAAAGTATATTTGTTTTGTGCTCTGCAGTGTTACACTGATAGATTCCAGTTGGTGATAATCCGTACAAAATATATAAACTAGAAAATGGGCCAGATAGAATGTCATGTCGTGTGAACTTTCATGCATGCACTACATTATCGAATCTACATGAAATGTCAGAAAATTTGTTCGACAAAACTGTTAGTTTGATGGAAAATGTGCGATACGCAAATATTAAATTGTGTCAGTTGTGCATTTTGGATTTCCGAGATTCGAATTGAATTTCGAACATTTTCCGTCGAACATGACGACTGTACTTCGGTATTATCTAGAATCTTCAATTCGTATGTTTTTTATTTGAACTTTGACCAGTGATCTTTATTACCCTGGGTTAAAATTTTCCGAATCGGACTTCAAAAGATGTATCAAGTGGTACCAAATTTGTGGCTGTACTGTACGTCAAAGCGTATTATATAAGAGATGGGATACATTCATAAATGGTCTAGTTTATGTTTGCTTCAGAATGTTCCAGTACTCACATTCAGGGGAACAACCTTATTTAAAAATTGTTTTCTTTCATTACCAGAATTATTCATTTACTCACCCGCATTTATGACCCTGTGTGAGTGCTTGTCTGCTTCACGTTGATTGTCCTGATGTACATTTTATGGCATATAAAAAGGACCCTTTTATATCATTAAAAAATCTTGCGCAAGCGAATATAATGCATCTCCACGTTGGCTCCTCTTGTTCCCCGTATGTGTTCTTTTACTTGCACACATTATTATTATTAGATAGTAAGTTTTCATGGCCAATAATACACTTGGCTCGATTACTTGTTCTACAGTTCCTTCTGTCTACTCACTTGCAACATTATCGCAAGAAACGTACACACATAATAAAATGTTCTTAATCCTAGCGTGTTGTTTGAGGAAGGAACAAAGACAAAGATGGAATGGCACAAGAGATGGATGGAAAGATGAGCGGAAGGGATATCTTTGGTGAATACGCAACACCATAATAATAAACTTTTTCGTTGGTTCACGGTAGTTGTAGGTAATTGTAAGAGCCTATTGTGTAGATTCATCATCATCATCATCATCTTAGTAGACGTTAATATCTAATGGCACGTTGCAGTAGAAGCAAAGCCAGTCAAAGAGTGAATAAAGAATGATTGGAACCTGGCCAGAATCATCACGATAAGGACCGTCATTTCCCCGCAATCGAGCCCATTAAAACCTTTGTAGAAATCTCTGTTTTCAGTTATTATAATTACCTCTGAAATAAGATAACTGACAAGATTCGTTCAAGAAATGCAACCATCCTTTGAAGATCACGCCACATAGATTATGTATTTTAATGGCTACAAAGACATTGTTCCTTCACATTATTCATGTTTTCGTTGCAAAAGACACTTTTAAATACCATGGCGTACCGGTGGTGGTGGTGGAATGCCCCTGATCCGATACACATTTTGCATTGAAATTGAAACCTCCACACTTTAATATGCAATTTCGTGAGCTATACGATTGGAATCCAAATGGCAAACTATATTCGCATGTACTTAATAATTTATTTTTGGAAGAAGTCAAGTCCACTTCTTATAGGAAAAATACATATGACAGTCGAGGCAGTTAAAAATTAATATAAATGATAACATACTCAACTGGCTTTTTGGTCATATCAAATTTCGAAGCTGCAAAATTCAAAGCTGGAATTTCCATTTGGAATTATTCTATGCTATTGGAACATTTGTTTTCCAGTTCGATGGCAGGTGGAGACAAGACCAGAGTCGTAAATTCACCTAATACTTATGGTGAGGTAAATTATCATCTCATAAAGGTATATTAAAAACTTTTTCACGCGGACAACCCTTCTTATAATTTCACTTTTGCCTACAATTCTATGGTTCATCTACAAACAGAAAGAAACGACTGCTGAGATTCTGGCGGAAGCCACTTTGCTACAGGCGAGGTGAAGTTTCATTTAATTTATTAAAAGTTGATAATGTGTGCACTACACCAACCGGGCTCATGTCTGTCATGCTGGAGCCACATAGTATTATGAAGAAATGAAATCGTTTTATTAGTTTATATTTGCGTAATGAATAAAAACTACTTTCTAGCAGAGCAGTATATTATTGCAGGGTAATATTATCATAAGCATGCTACGGAATGGAGTATAATATTTCGAGAGTTGAACTTTTTCATTAAGCATTTTAGGTTGCACGACCGGCTTTAATTAGTATGAGATAATTATGAAGCCACTGGGCATTCTGATTATGAGCTGGCAACCAATGTTTTATGATACCACTACCACCCCCAATGCTCACCTTAACGCTCATTTCTTTATCCCAACTTCCACAAAACTTATTTATTTTCTGTTTATTAAGTTGCTGAGCTAAACTTGATGGATTACTTTTTCCTTAATGCCGGTGATAATAAACATAATAATATGAGTTTATATAAAATGTGCACATTTTTAATTGCATAGTAAATAAAATGCTTTAAATATTGTGTATAACAAGGAGCAAAGGAGCATTTTTTATGCGAAGCATTTATATGGGATTCTTGTTTTGTATGCGTGTTGGAGAACTAGAAAAATGAGTCTTTTGCTTAAGGCCTCAGCTAATTTAGAAAAATAAGAGTCATTCCCCGAGCCAGTTGGCTTCATAAATCAACAATGTACCAAAACAAATCCAGCGCTAAAATGTGCAAAAACGTTTTGCTAATCATATGTGCATTTTATCGTTAATTACGATGTTGGTTTCATGCAGCAATTACACGGTGCAGTACTGACGTATGCTTAGCTGAACTGCAAAAACTTCTACACAAAAGATGAAACAAAGGATATAACTCAATTCACAATGCACGGGCATAATTATTCGCGTAAAATATGATGTCATGTCGCATCGTTGATCCTGTCCTATGCATCTTCGTGACTCCAACTGATCAGTGCATGAGAGCATGGCCGAAAATTTTCATTTCATTATTATTCCTGCTTTCACTACTCCAACTAAAGTTACCGGATCATGTCCTCTTTCAGTTGTGCTGGCAAGAAAGAAATACGACAACAAAACAGAAGGGAAGCGGCGTAATTCTCTCGACTCTCCCTCTCTCAACTGTGTTCTACTTTAACCAAAGCTTTTCTGGAAAGCGTCATAAAATTAGTGATTTATTTCTGCTGTAATTTAGATAATTAATGCACACGAACACTGCACATTCATAATATCTCGCAAGTATTAAGTATATTACAGACAAAGAGGGAAGAGTAGGCGGGGGTCTTGTACCTAAAAAACAGTTGCTCTGTGTACAAAAACCAAAGAAGTTAACATACTTGGATACTGCTGGCAGGGTCCCCAAACCATAATGAGGAGACCAACAACGTCAGCAGCACAAGCACGAGGCCAGCAACGATGTGATTATATTCAAGGTTCATGAGGACTATTATGGGTGTATTTACAAAATTATAAATGAAAAGGGTTATAATAGAAAAGCATTGCTGGTGATACCCTGCGTGTTTGCAATTTGAATAGCAACATTTATGTTTACTTACTTATAGTGCAAAGAAGGTTCATTTATGCATCTTCCAATAACAGAAGTTGGAGTTATGCAAGCTAGTGAATGAAAAGGTAACCCTTGCTTGGTCCTTTCATAGGATTATTTTGTATAAATACTGTGTTTGACGTGTTGGCGGATGGCGAAACAAACTGAATGAAAACCAAATTTTACTATTTACTATTGTACTTACAAGAAGCGTGTTCGACGCCTTCTCTCTTCGACATTCGGCATGTGCCAAATGTGTCATTCTGTTCCCTGCTTATACAGCTATTTAAGTACTTGGAAGTGCACACAGTAGCTTAATTTTAATTTTACATGTTAAGTAGTTCAATGTGCTTTTCATGTTGGGTTGCAATTGCACTTTTTTGCTTCAGGTGAAAGTTTAAACATGAACTCCAAAACTATCAGTCATGGGTTTTTGGTCCGGGTTAGAAATTACAGCTAATTAAGATCTTTGTAAAAGTTACGTTTTACGAAATACTTTACTTGTAAGTGTGGAAAGTTGAGACATACGCTTTTCTTGTGTCACAGTCGATTTTGAAGTTGAAATCTGCATTTTAGGAAGTGCAAGAAGAATAAAACAAGATTTGTCAGCAACTTGTTTTGCAGCTATTCACTACATATGATTAACTTACAGCTATTCTGAGTTCACAGAAGTTTGCTGTGACTGATGTTTTTATTTAATTCGAAGTAAAATCACAAGTAATGGGTTTTGCTTAAGGTATGTAGGAGAAAGACTGAAAAGATTCGGTGAAAAAATATTATGCAAAGAATAATGCAAAGAAGGTTGCTCACATTGCATCCTTCCTACTTCCAATGCAAATGAACAAAACTGGGAAGTTAAAGACCACGAGGAGAGGGAACAACAGCATGTCAAGGTGTCACGGAAGAATGGTGGAATGGAGAAAGGGTATGTGAAAGAGGGAGAGTGGCTGCAGAGCAACAGTAGTAATTATAATTATAATATTTCTATGCATTCTCCCCACTTCTTATTCCCCTGCGAAATGGAAATAATTCCAAGCATTATCATCTCATCTATCTCTTGCTCGCTCTTGGAAAGGACAAGTAGATGCACATAATGTAATGGTACATTATATGCAATTTCCACACAGAGAGATTACTGCTAGAGAGAGTGACACAATCGTTCTTTAGCTGCAGTACTGGTCTCTCACTGCTCATACGACCACAGAGAGGTGGAAGCGGCCCGACTACTAGCTCTATGACTTCATAATGATATCTGCCGAGGCATAATATATCGCTGACTGTGATTATGTACTATAGCTTTGAATATATTCAGTTCGCACTGCCATTTGCATTAGATACCTGCTTTCACATGAATTGATATCAAGAGTATTAAAATTATGTTGATGAGAATGACGGCGTTGCGTTTGCCTTTCAAGTACTCATCTGCCACCGTTTTCTACTCAAAATCAGAAAATTAATGGTTTCGGTACAATGAGCATAAGAGGCTATCTACATACGGAGAAGAAGAGATGAGGAATGGTCATACGGAGAAACATTTTCATCCATGGAGCAGGAAACCGATAACAACTGTGACCCGAAACTGTATACTTCGAACATAATTTTTTTTCTCATCTGTTTGTTTAAATCCAATTTGGCGGTGTAAACCGTGCGTGGACTTTACAATCGGGTTTGGGTGACAAATACATGGATCAAAGCTCCACTTATTGTCCTCCTGAGTCTGTTCACAATTTGCTTGATGTTCCAAAAAATATACTTTTCAATTGAACGATTATGTAACTGCAATTTAAGTCGTCTCTCCTCACTTACCTTGCTTCTCAGAATTAGACATGAGCTCATCAATGGTCTATGCTTGAACAAATTGTACGAAGGAAACATTTAGTGAAGTACTTGCACTGGTAAAAGTTTCCGGTGAGGATAGATTAAAGCTGAACTCTAATTCTACTCTAGGGTCATTCTATTTCGTGTTGTTGACTATTTATTATTAATAAGTTGGAATATTCAATTGTTAATAATGGAACATAATTCAGACAGACTTAAAAATCTCACTCTAAATTCAATAATTCCCCATCGTCATTTCAGTGTTTGCTCGTGCATTCATTTCACATGCAAATAATTCGTCGATTTTCAAAAGATAACTCTGCTGAGTTTGAAATAAATGTTGAACCGAGAACAGAATGTGATTAACATTCAACTCCGGACTACTCATCCTATTTTAAGGAATGTTGTTTCGGCTTAAATGCAAACGCCAATCCCAAATATTCCCCAGAAGTTGCAATGGCTTGGGGTATTGTGCGACACACGGAAAATATCATATAAATAACAATTTTTCAGCAGAAACTCGGTTCCAAAGAGCTTCCCTAATTAATTTTCAAGCTAGATTTAATAAATTAATTGCTTCTCTGTAGAAGCATCTCCGTTGTACCACAACAAAATTTATCTGGACATAGAGGAAGGTCAAGGTGAACTATTTCATATACTGATCACTGACAGGTACGTTTTATCAACGTAAGCTGGTCAATCTCTGAAAAACAAAATTAGCACGTTCGTTGTTGGCCTGAGTTTTCGGGGCATCGCATTAGCCCCTTTGAATAACTGAAGGAAACCAAAGCCACAGAAACGATAAATACGGCAACCCAGGATGAGGAAAATGAAGTGAGTGAGGACGCATATAGACAGCATGGCAGTTGGATTGTGATCACAGGCGGCAAATGTGTAATCCAAAGACCGAGTGGAAAATTAGAATTTTCCCCTTTACCCTTCAGGCAGTGCATGCAACTACTTAAATGACCAACTCTCATAGAATTGAATTCCATGTGCAAGGTATGTATAGAGCACAAAACTCAAACTGGATACCCTTTCAGCCTTGGTTTACTTTCACTGGTCATCTCATCGTCAAAATAAATATCACGCAGTTTTTGTACACTCTTAAACGAATAACTTGTTAAACATGAACTATGAACATGAGTTTGGCAGTGATGGTGAGCATGATCATCATCTCCTTTGATCTTACGCTAGAGGTATGCGGCGTAGTAGGTTCCGCATTCGCAAGCTATTATGATTGTTATTTCTGATGGCGAGAAGAAAGGGCACGAATCCATTTTGCTTTTAATATTGTGTTCGTTTGTTTGCTGAAGATTTATTTGGTTCATTTTTGGGGTGTTGTTCACCAATTCCATCGACAAAAATGATAAGGATTGCTTCCAGCGTAATATCAAAAAATAAATTATTCACTTTTATTTATGTTTTCCAGCGAGTTCTTGTCCTTATAAAAATAAATACTTTGTTCTCAATATCATTGCATCTAGGTGTATTATCTAGCTAAAGAACCTGTCAAGGTAATGTTTCCCCTATATAATTTGGTTTAAGCTCCCTTTATCCAGGAAGCGAATACTGCACAAAATAATTGTTAAATATTTGGTTGGTGGAAATATTACAAATAAACTATTCCTAATTCTGAAGAATCTTTGAATTATCCGGAAGCATACTAATTCGTTTTCATTAATGTTGACCTGTGTATTATAGCGAAGGAGCTATAATCGTTTTGTTTGGATAACAAATCTCACAATGCCC
>JAHZNF010000611.1:0-27933 GCA_027744215.1 Troglopedetes dispersus | reverse complement strand
ACCAACTACATGAACGGTTCATGTAGTTGGTGTTTGCACTGGTGGGTTCATGATGAACCCACCAGGTAGGATGTTTCCATTAATTAATGCTATCTCAACTCTACAATTTTTACAATAGCATACCAAACATAGCACATACAATGATGTACATATTTGCGTGCTAGAGATTTAAAAACAAGGCATATATACCTATATGCCTACTATACTAATTGCTGCTTAATTCTTCCCCTGAACAGAAACACACGTGTAATGGGACTATATATTTTTATAATTATTATGTGCCAGCATAAACTTACGTGTTGGCACTTCGTATTACAAGTGGACCTTGGGTAATGATACATACAAGAATGCCATTACACGTAACTGTATTTACAGAAAGCTTTTTTGTTTGTTGGGAAAACAGCACCTAAGCTAATAAGCTGCAAATAGCATTAAACTGAAACGGTGTATGACATAAATTAATATGGAAATATGGAAATTGGATGGTAACGAGAAATTGAGAATCTCGTCAAAAGTAAATTACAGTATACGCTGTATTCGTTCACATACTCATAGATTTTTAAATGTGTATGCTGCGTTAGTATTATATGCTACTTACCAGTTTTCTGCATGCACATCCTTGGTATTGAAAGACCATATCGGCATAGTTATTTTTAACACTTTCTCCCCTTCTACTTGTGTGCCACAATAATTGATCTGGTTATGTTTACGTCAGTAATAGTTAAATTCATTGTGCTAAAAGCCTGCGTGTGTATACTTCTCACAGAGCTAAAGGCGGTCTCTTAAGTCTCCAGAGGGTCCCTCGCAGCTCTCCTGTCCTTTCAGCCAAACTTCTTCGGGCGTAATTGTAAACATTTATTTTCTTTGACAAACTAGAATTTACAGCACTGCAACTGTTAGTTCTTTTCGAGTTAGCAGTCTCGGGACTCGTTAGCTGTTGGTTCTGTGCTTAAAACAGTTTTATAATGCAGAGAATAAGTTTACATATCCAGTAAAGTTCTGTTTGCTCTGGCGACCTTGTAAATTTACCTTTTTGAATAGTTTTCCTAACCGTCCTTTCACAATTTTATTTAAAGTTCAAGCTCATTGCTTTCCCTTCAACGATCGAAGGCATCTTGAATCCATTTTTTCTGTTCCAATGTTTCTACCTGACTTCTCCAACTGTAATAAAGGATTTATTTTTATAGGGTAGTATTTTGTCAAAGAAAATTTCATACCAAAAGCGCACAACAAGGTAGATTCTACATAAATGCTGGAAGTACATATTCAGCAAGGATCCACCGATTGTTTAGCACGTATGGACGAGTACGAATATATATATATTTTCATTTCGGCCAACTGCAAATTTTCACTTAGGTTTTACTTTTCCCCGTTCAGACAAAACAGGGCTGCAGAGTTAATCCGAGAATGGTGTTTGAATTACCCATTGTATTGTTATATCTTTCTGTGTTACTCAAGTCAAAGCAAAAATTGTAATTATTATTACTTTTTAATAGCGGATGAAATGAGTCGACGATTTCTGCATCCAGGGAGCCCAGTAAAAAATCGTACATCATCGCCGGGAAGAAAATCATCCGCAAGTAGCACGGGTCAAAGTGGATATGTGAGCAGAAGCTCATTAGCATCTTCTTCAGTGTCAGTACCCGTATCTCCGACAGCACCTAGTTCTAAATATCATCAAGGATGTATTCCACCATCTGCTAGTTTTCCTTCAGGATTTCCCCGACTTGTGAATTCCGGTGCGGCTTCTGGTCTGGCTGGTGGTGGTGGATACATGATTAGTACCAATCCTGGTGGCAATGAAGTATCATCAACCACATCCTCGTCAACCTCAGTGTCCACAATCCGAAAAGCTAGAAAGTCAAGATCTCGATCTCGCTCACGATCTCCGAATTCCAGTCCCTCCAGAACCTACCGCTCGCCTTCTGGCGTTGGTGTGAATTTTGACGAACCTAATCTTACCAGAAACAGTAGCAACGGAGTGGGTCGACGAGTAAGAGGTAAGAGGTGGAATAATTTTGCTACATACTTCGTTTTGCTTATAGCATTCGAAATAAATTTATGTAAAACTTTTACAAACGCACTTGTTAGCCCGAATATTTTTATTCGCTTTCCTTAGTGTTAGTTTGACATGAGTTTAATAATAACTTTTACATGAAGTGTAAAGTGAAAATTAATTTTCCAAATTGGGCATCGAGTTTCATGTGCAGTTCTATAGGTAAAATCTTTTTTACTTCAACCCGAATTTTTCCAGATTGCATCAATCATATTTTTCATAATATCATATAATATATACATATATGCCTAAGCACAAAAGAATTTTTATGAACAAGTAAGTAAGCTTTCACGTTCATCTCAACTCGTTAGCTTTAGTAATTAGTATATGTCGTCGAACAAGTATTCATCATTGTCGCCTGGTGGTTTTCCTCGATTAGCCCCATGCACATTTTTTGCTGCTGGCAGACAGCTTTTTCCCTCCACGTCACCATTATTGTTTCCTATCCTTATAAATTTTACTCTGCCATACCATGTTTTTAGATGTTCTTACTTGCAACAACAAAGGAAGTGGAGCTTAGCTGATAGAAGTAGCAATAATGACCAGTAGTATTTTGAGACACTAGCTAGATAACTTTTATTGAGTAATTCTAGCGTTGTTGTACGATGATTGCAGCACATCATGCTGTCTGACTGGATATACATAGAGGCATTCTTGTCATTATCGTTATTGGGTGACATTATTTTATTAAAGTTGCTCCATTCCATATTATCATTCATGATGATATAGAGGAGAATCCTCGCATTAAAACCGTATTCTCTCTGGCTTGTCCTTATATCTTGGCTGGTGTTCTCTAAGCCAAGTGGAAGGCAGTAAACCGGAGGAAATGGTGTACAATAATGCCTTTCAGCACAACAGTGTTACCTTCACTTTGGCAATGTATCCTTTGAAATATGAAACAGATATAAAAAAGTTTTATGTACTCTGCACCTTCGAAAGTGTGTACTTTTGGAAGTCGGGTTTTTATCCTGTTGTATAAACCAAGTAAAACTATAAAGCAATATACTATATATCCTTCGGACTACTGGTCGGTTCCTTTATATGACATGACATTAACCACTAACACCGAAGAAGTAAGATTATATAACTACGAACATCCGTACAACCTCCAGTTGGCAATTCGGATTTTTTGGATCATGTTCCGTGCTTAAGACGAGTCAACTATAATAATGCTTCTGGTAATAATATGAATGCTGGTGTAATAATATGGTTTCTTGTGTATGGCCATGATGATAATGGTAATCTTCTTGCGAACAATTTGGCTAGCAAAAGTTATTCCACTCCTGCCGGTTCGTTCGGTTTGGTGCACTATAATACTTACCATTCTCTAAGGATCATGTAAAAAGAAGAAAAAAAAGTTTACTTTTTTCAAAAGGTTTTCATTCAATTCAGTGAAAGCCTTGCTGGTGTAAATTATATATAAAACATCAAGTAACACCGCACAATAATTCCTACGCTTCTCAACTCAACCAAACAGCATACTTTATTAGTGGACGTTTTATCTATTTTATAAACTTGTTATCAAACTTAACTCAAGAGTGAGTTTGTGCTGAAGATGGATGAAGTTTACACTTTTAGTCAAGTGTTGGTTTAATTGCCTTGGGATATCTCTATTGTTTACTTTTCATTTTGTAAAATTCTCTTTAAAAAGGATGATGACTTGGCTGTGATATTCATACTATATACTTTCTCTCACAATATAGTAATAGAGTGGAACTTCGAATCTAGACAGCAATGAACGGTGAAATAAAGACAAAGATTAGATGAATTGTGGGGATTTGAATTTTTCAGAGACGCAAACCACTTTCCAAAAGAAGGGTAGAGTAGAACTGGAAGAAGCGGGAAATTAAAGCGAAAAAGTAAAATAAAGATTGAAGCGAAGCGAAGGTCTCTTTTACGAAAGAAGAAAAAGTTACAAACACAAGCGTATCAGATTGAAGTTGCCTTTTTACAGTTTCAGCCAAACGGAAACAGGCGAACCTGATACACAATGGATAGTTTATCATTAAGCAACATGGCAGGTTTATTGTACTAATGAAGGGTCCTTGAAAATTCTTGAGTGAGCTTTAGTGGAAGGTTTCCAGGCATAATAAAGATGCATCTGATAAGTGATATTTGGATAAAGTAAAGTCTGGAGAAAAGTGAAACAATTGTATCCTGGAGGAAAAGCTTTCAAATTAAATGAAACTTAAGTGAGTGATGACGTCATTAGACGATTTTCTCAGCCTTATTTTCTGAAATAATACTGGAAGGAAATGGATCCTTTCAACAGAGCAAACAATGCAAGCCTATTATGCAAATGTGGAAACACTCCCCTAAATAAAGTTGTATGCAAATAAGGAAGACTTGGTTTGCCGTGCAGAAAATATGATACGGATGGGATTTTTAAAAATCGATGAACCTATCATTTTTTTTCTGCCACGCCGTTTTATAACTTCTCGCTCACAAGTTCACCCTGCTGAAACCTGAAGAAAAGTCCAGCTATCCATTAAGCATGGGATTTTTAAAAATCGATGAACCTATCATTTTTTTTCTGCCACGCCGTTTTATAACTTCTCGCTCACAAGTTCACCCTGCTGAAACCTGAAGAAAAGTCCAGCTATCCATCTGCCGACATCTGATTTTGTTCTCAACAAAAGAATATTTTTTGAATTTGAAGAGAAAGCCATTTCGTCGTAACTCTGGTTTGGTAGGAATAAACAAGAAAAATCTGGCTTGACAAAAGAACTCCAAGGAAAACCTGCGACGAATGCAAACGAACGAATGGAAAACCCATGCGACCCCTGAAAACTACAGATTAGAAGTTACACAAACTACAACACAAAAGCAATAAAAATGTAAAAAGAAAGAAGTTGTGCTTGTGAACCGAATGAGCTTACGCAAGCAGAGTAGAATGGAAAAAGGGAAATGTTGTTCTGGGGGCATAGTATACTCACATACGAGTGAAATGCATGAGGTGACAGAATGGAAAGAAGTAACGATGCGTCCCACGAGAACTAGTCAGAAGCTTTTCTCTAGTGAGGATTTTCTTTTCAATGAGTTCTTGTGGCATCTCATTAAAAGCTCTTCTCTATTTCTTTTCCTTTTCTCCTTATGTATCGTCACTTCTGGCGCAACAGCGTAAAAAAGAAAGCAAGGAAAGGTTGCACTTGAAAAAAAGCGTTGTTTTCGCGAAAAGATTATTCGACTTCAAAATATGTTGGATGCATTGTTCGATTTCAGGCGTTATAAGTTATAAGCTGTGTGCTACACGAAACAAAAAATAACATCTTTTAGGAGGAGGAGGAGATTAGAATTTGAAGGTCGCAACGCAAAACACATAAATATATAAAGAACAAGGAACACATTGTCCACTGTAACTGAGTGAATTGCTCTTCACTTTTCGTTTTCGTAGTTACCTTTGTCTACAGAACAGTTGAAGAGAGGATTAAGCAGCATTCGTCCTCATACACGACATACGTTCTTGAGAGTGGGTAGATTCTAGTCACTTAATTATTAAAACGCACATTGACTGATAAAACTAACTTAAGACTGGTGCATTAGCATTATTGCATAGTTCACAGGAAAGAGAAAGTGCTAAACCGCTATAGCATTTTAGGTAAAATATTGTTCCCATAAGTTATGCTTGCTAAATTGTAAGAAGTAAATATTTAGAAGGTTTCTTGTGTAATTGCTTCAGGCACTAAATAAATTATGGAATTTGTAACAGAACCTAGGCAGTAAACAAGAGACGCCAAATATGATGGTTTTAAGAACTCCGCATTTAGTTTACTTCGAGTTTAAGGGATGAGTTAATCAGTCAAAAAGTCAGAAATTTGACACGTTCAATCTATCACAAACTTTGGTGCAGCTGGTTAGAATAAAAAATACATACATATGTATAACCGATTTGGTATTGTTCTGGGGAGCCGTACTGGGAATCGCGTAAAATGAAGAGTATTCGTCATACACCTGTTTTTCTAGACGCTGGATGTAAAACCTGCAAAAGTTCTTCATTTTAGACAATAAAATCATTTCTTGGTTTGTTCGTTTATATAAGGTTACGCTATTCAGTAATTATTCATTGAATTAGTAAACGATACACGGGGAAATTACATATCTGTAGACATTCTAAAGAAACAGACGGTGTGTGGTACTACATAAAGTCGAGGCATTATCGCCAATCCTAGCTTAATAATTTTAGAGATGTAGAAGAACTTAACGCAGGGATGCATTGCTAATTGGAAGCATAAGTTGGTTATTAAAACCTAAATGAGTAATTTTTATGCTTATCAGGTGCAATTACCGATTAATGTTTGCTGTAAATGAGGACGTTTTTACACAATATTGTACATATGTATTGCTTTACACATTGAGATAAACTATAATCTAACCTAATCTGTAATTTCCTTGTAAAGTTTCATTTCCTTGCTCATTACTCATGTGCTGTACTATCGTGATAATGTTGAACTGTACGATACAAGTGTCGCGTGGTCATACCTGAGTCCTGTCTGAGATCTTAAACACAATATTTAATAGCAAATATTTTATAGCTCAGTTCTGCTCACATGTTGGCATTCTAAGTACTATATTATTCCGATGTAAACTTTATGTTTAATACAATTTTCCATTATTTTTCCATTCGTACCGTACCTGATGTTTATCTAACCCTGTTTATTTAACTCTTAAGGCAAAGTTAAACAAAAACATCACCTTTCTCAGGCATTCCTGAATAATTCATTTCTCCTGTTGGATACCACAGAAGAGATGACTCAAATTAGTCTAACAGTGAAGAATTGTTATTACTATGCATGCTGCTTATTATTACTTCGAACAATACTTTCGTTAGCATCCTCGTGCACATATTAAATATTTTGCTCTCAGCCAAGCCAGCATGTTTTCTTGTTTCTTGGTTATCTTGTAAGTGGAAACGTCTAGCGTGCTTGCACCTGGCAAAGTGGCAAAACGAGTCCTGTAGGGTAAAATGGAATAAATTGTACGTGCCAACACAAACGAAAACAAAGGATTCCTGTCTTTGTTTATGTGGTCAATGCATGGATCCGGTCTTGTATAACAGCTCTGACCGTTCGAGCTTCATTCCCACCATGAATAAAACGAAGTTTTTTCCTGTTGAGTCAAAGTTTCACCGCCGTTTGAAGCCTTCCTTTTTTAATGCAATGATAACAGTAATCATCTGATTATTTTTCTTTAGTACAGAAGATTTTATTATTGCTGTATAAATCTATGTGGAAATATGGCAAAATTATGAGAAAATTGGATTCTTTAGCCTGATGTAAACTTATTAGGGAAATACATGTTTATAGTAGTACATACGTATTTGTGTAGTACTATGAGTTTATCCTTGTCTTGTATTTCTCTCTATTTCTGAGAATTGTATCTGTGCCTTAACTTGTGAAAGTACACGAAGTCTTCACGAAAAAATAATAAAATTGCAATTTAATGACTTTGGATTATTTCAGTGAGTCACGTTAACCTTTTTCTGGCAGATGGGCTCAAATCTCAAGCACTCAGATCAGTGTACTTGCTTCCCATATGTCACGTACCTTATATTCCATTCGAAATATTTGGGTAGATCTCTATCAATTTTTGTGACCACTTTGACCGAGATCAAAGGAAAGTCAGGTCAGTTTGTATGACTTCCTCCTTTGTGCAAAAGTAGTAACTGTATCGTCAATTTTCATGTCGAATAAATAAATTCGCATGGCACAAAGTCTCGCACGTGAAGAATAAATCAGCAGATATTTGTGCTGACAGTCGTATGGGGCTTCTCATGTTTTATTGAAAAGATGAGACTTGACTGACATTTCTTTATTTGAAGAAATGCCTTTGTAGAATTGCAAAGTAGCACATGGCAGGACGAAAGCGAGATTTGTAGAATAATTCCACTTGCTTATTTTGAGATGTCCAAATCTCTAAATATAAATTCTTTGGACATGACCTGTGAATTTAAATGACGAGTAAATAGGGAAAGAGAAAAGCATCACGGCGATTCCAGAAGTTATGCTATTTTGACATGTTATGTTATCCATGAAACTTGATCATAAAAATGCATAACTGGCTTAATGTCATAACGTGCACTGGTTCGGATGAACTGAAGTAAAGTACAAATGATGAATTATAATATGGGTTAGCCATGGTCAAGCACTACCATACTTGGTCGGCCACCGCCCTCCTTGTCTTCAACATCGATTGGGTAAATGAGTTCAATATTATCAAGAAAAATGCTTTAAACAAATTGATTTTTTTCAACTTGAGAAGATTTCTGTGTTGGTTTTGGCAGATCAAAAATTAAATGTTCTTACACCTGGACTCACTAGGCACAATGAGTGCATGTAGGTTAAAAAGTGTGGCAAGTTTTATTTTGATGCATGATCAAAATGAAAATGAATCGTGCCTTTACAATGACACAAAAGGGGCTATTTTCCTCTATCACGCTGCATCTTGCGGACACTTGAAGATAAACAAGAGCCACCAATCCAATTCATTTATCTGGAGAAAACGGGCAAAGGTTAAGTATGTGGCGAAAAGGCAAAATAAATTAAAAGGGCGTGCATAGGTTGAAAGTTTTTGGAAAGTGGGTTGTTCCAGAGACCACCATTATTTTGCTGGATAGTTGCCCAAGCAGTCAGAACAATTCAGAACATGAACTTAATACGAAAGCTGAACGCGGAGAACATTTATCCACATTATTCCGCATGTATCTTTCCACCTCTTGTTGCAAAATAAGACGTATATACTTACACGTGAACTGGAATGTATGTGTTATATGTAACAATTACATGAACCTCGTTAAGGAGTTTCCACTTGGAAAGAGCAAAGTTCTTCTCTCCTTTGGACATTAGAATTTCGAAGCCAGACTAAAACAACTAAATGGATTGTACAATGCAATTTTTAGGAGAAGCAAGTAAAGTGTAATGTGTTGACAGGGAGGCCAAGTCTTTGTACACCATCGCGTTTATGACCATGATGATGATGAACCATTCTGACAATGAAAGCAATTTGTAAAAAGCAGTGTTTTCAGTTTGTTTCAGTCCAATGGACGCCAGAATAGATGGAAGAAGTTGTCGTTAAGGCATAATGTGCAAAAGACAGGATCCTAAAAGTTTTGATTTTATTCCCTGCTGGTACGCATATGGTTGTTTAAGATCGTACGTGAAAGTGCTGGGGTACAATTTGTTTGTGCTTTCGTAATATGTATCCAAAGAATTTGTTCATATGTACAACTCCCACAATAAATCTTAAGCTCAAACAGAAGTCCAATTAGAATGATAGTAAAAAAAACTAGGTTACTGTTTATTAGATACGGTATTTGTGATGGACCAAATCTGATTCTTTTTTAGCAGGAAGAATGTATATCTTTACATTTTAGCAACTTTAGGACTAACTTCCCACCTTGCGAGCAACGTCCTGTATAGTTCTGGTTTACCAACTCATTTGTTATGATGAAAACTAGTAAATCCGTTGTCTACACCAACAAAAAGAATATATGCAGCCCCAGTCGTTAATATGTAACACCTAACACATTTTAGAAAAATATAATTATTCATATACATGTACATTATTTCAATGGAGAAAATTCCCCCTCCGAGGGCAGGAACCTTAATGTAATATTAAACAATGAGTATTGGCGTGCACTATTTTTTTTATTCAACGACACCAAGTTCGTGTTCATACCTGAAAGACCAGAGAGTTTGGACAAACATCATTATTTAGCAATGCTTTTACGTGGGGGTAAACCTGGCCCCAAGCCTAAAAGGTCAAATCGGTACAACGGCCGACGGTTTGAGCTTCTACTCATCATTACCTATCGAAATATACTAGAATGACAGCTGTAAGTTAAGCCGTTCAAGATTCACGAAATTTGTATTGATATTTATATAGATAAAAACGAATTCATATTGAAAATTGAGCAGGATGACACTGACAAGACAATAAGTCATCATGTAAGATGATGAATAAAAATAATTTTATTTGCCAGTAAGAATGTCGCATATCTAGTTTTGACACTACTAGAGCTTATCACATATTGTACACCTGGATGGAACAGAAATTGCTATGACCTGTTCAAACCGGCAAGGGTGAAAAATTCAACGCTTACTTGGCAGGCTAGATTGCGAAAACAACAAAAGTCGACTAAGCGTAAATGTAATTGCTCCAAACGTTGGAAGAAGTTGCAGGATACACAGGACGATCAGTCGTGTGTATCCTGTAAATCCTGATGAATGAAAATAATTTGGGTCATAGTAAATACGATACTAGTTACACTTTAATACGTTGACTTGTTCAATGTCTGACCGACATAACAAAGTTAGTTAGTGAAGCTTTCAGTGTCATTTAGGCTATAGGTAGTTCCTTAATTTATCCACAGTGAACATTTTAATTTCTTCCCTTTCAAATACAAGCTGGCAACAATTTGATTCAATTAAATTCATGAGTCAGTTCATTTTAACGGCACGTGGAATTCCGTCGTGCATCATCTGCCGAACTGAGCATGAAATAAATATAAATTACCATTACAGGTTGTGTTGTGCGGGGTATGCTTCCTGACTGTTTGCTTATTTTTTCGCGTCCTTTTTCCACTTTCAGTTATTTGTAAAGGGCCATCACGAAAATTTGTATCCAGTCTTGCTAGACGTGGCTCATTAAATCTGTAAATAATTTTCGCACTGCTCATACACCGAAACTCGGGTAATACCATAGGGAAAGGGCCAGTTTCCTGCAAAACTGACTCCAGAGTATTTCTGGAACTGAAGCCAATTTTTTGACATCATTAACGTGCAACTGAGCTAGGGTTTCATATTGCATATAAGCAATTTAGTTCGTTTGTGCACGCAACCAGGTAGACATTGTTTACGGCCTTTTTCATGTCATGTTCATGTTCTGTCTCGTAGTTAATTAAAAAGACAAGCCGTTTTTCTTTCTGCGGGTGTTCAATATGCTACTGGCTACAGGAAAAAGCATTTGTTTCATTCAATGTTGACTGCAACATAAGTGAATGTTTCCACTCCGAAAATTAAAAGGGAGCGAACCGAAAATAAATCTTGTTACAGTCAGTGGATATCCTATGATAAGGAGTTTTACCACACTGGGAAGCAACCCTTATCCACGTTGGATTAATCTGTCGCCGTGTGCAAGCGTGTGTTGTGTGTGTGTGGAGTCGGTCGTCGTCACGTATCATGAATATGAAATTAGACAGTTCTCTTTTAAAAGCATTTGTAAGCCACCCATCAGGCGAGTTTTGGGCTAAAGCGATTTTTTCTCGAATTTTCTTTATCTGTATATGTTCAGCGTGGATTTATGTGAGATTATCAGAAATGACAGGCTTACAGCCGAATTTCCATTCAAATGGTATGAATAAGCCTTCTTCCATAAAAATTGAATGTTGTCGAAAAGTACACGATTTGGAGAACGAAGTCTTTCTGGAGAAAGCTTTTACTTGTCTTTCTTCTTGTATGATGTCGATTTGAGCTAACTTAACTCGGGTGATTGTTTCCTTTTTCTCTCAAATCCGCTCTCTCGAAGCCACTAAAGGGCACACTTGACGTCTGAAGTCTGAAACCTTTTACGAAGCCTTTGAATAAGTTAAACATCTATGCACATGACAGAAGTGGTTTTAAACACAGGAAAATGGGACTGGCTAATAAAAGCAAAGTGTGAAAGGCTCATTGTAATGACGGCGAAAGATTATTCTCCGTCTTTTTCACAAACGACTTCAAAAATTGTCACTACACAGAACCCGGCGGTACACTTATACATATACTAACGGAATTTTTTTGGGTGTTGGTTACATTTTTTTATTCAGTAAGCACGCCTTTCACATCAAGGGTACTTGTGTCTCGGACACATTTGACATTTTGAAAATGGCTCAATTGAAAAGAAAATGACACCCGACGATTGTGCCACTTTTTTCAATAATTGCCTGTCATCCATGGCCCGAGAAAATATACATAATACGCATATACTTGACCTATGCCGGCTTGAATTGCCACTCTGTTTACTTACATTGGATTTGGGAAAATTCCACGCTTAAAAAGGACATGCATTCTTAACGCGTTTCTCATTCTGCAGGAATCAATAGAATAAAAATTTTCGTTGCCATTTGGTTTGTTTACCATACAGTTAACGAAACCTGTTTACTCCCATATATTGTTTTTGACAATCGGCAATACTTTTGAATTATACATGTGAATTGAGTGGAAAAGCGATGTGTTGACCAGAACTGCTTCAATTCACTTTCAGGTTGGAATATGCTTGCACTTTCAATTGAAAAACATTTTTGTTTCAACTGAAACGAGGGAACTCAACCATTCAGAGGGAATGTTTCGAACAAATGACATTTCCTGCAGAAATGTGTCTCGACTTACGTACTGTTTTTCCATTTTCTATCGCTCAGCAATATCGAAATTAGTGAGGTTTGCATTTTTGTATCAGTTTTTCTTTGATGTCTCAATTTTAGACACCGTGATTCGAAGTAAAAATACATTTATTCCTAAACCCTGTTTGAACTCGGAGGTAGATTGGTTCGCACTTCGCAGTTGAGTTACCGTACAGTTTCAAGAAGTTAAAAGTATTGTGCGGATTCATGACAGAAAGCAAACCTGATCCGACCTTTTCTCGAGCAAGCTCCACTAGTCCGCTATGACAAATTTAAAATTGCTAATTTTTCCAGGAAGATAGAAATGCAACTTAAGTCTTCGGTTGAAGAACATGAAGTAAATTGCATAACTGATTGATAAACAATCTGCCGTTGGATTTATTGGCCGCAAGTTCTAAAGCAACTAGCAAGGTAGTTTCTTGAAGATATAGAAACGTCACGTAAACATTTACTGCAAATATGTAGCTATATAAGTGCCTTCAAGGAACTTTCGTCGATATACATTACATACGAATGGAATCCCACTTTGTATTAAATTTCCGATCAAACCGTTTGCTAAATTAGTTCCTTAATAGAAAAAGACTTAAGAAAATAAAATAATGATTATGCTCCTTTAAGTAATTATGACTATGTGTAATGTCATACGTATGGCCACTACCACATTCTCAATTTCAGGTTATATTTGTTCAAGTAAACTATTATTTATACCGTTCTCGGAATAACCGCAAAAGTGTAGATACTCAATAAATTTTAGTTATAAATGGGAAAAGTAGACACATCCATCCCCTGCGTTGTTCGCTCATTCATTCTTTTCTCGTAAGTGAAATTCTCTTTCACTCTGACTTTCCTTTTTTCTCACACACTGGGCTTTCTATCTCATTCAATGAGCCACTAACGAAATTCCGATGTATTAACAGTGATAGCCTTATAGTCCGCTTCGTTCCCATCATCATAATAGAAATCAATGAATTCTGCCTGCGTAGTTCAACTAGTTTTTCCTCAGTTCGTCGCCACACATGCAAGCACATAACTAACAGCAACAGCGGGAAAACTCCCTTCTCGACCTGTAACAGGATACTTGGAGTAGTAGGAAGAGCAATAAGGAATAATGGCTGTGTGTCAGTAAATTGAAGAAGTGCATTTGGTATAAATGCATATATGTACGTACACAAAAATACACGTGCATATAGGTAAAAGGTATGTTTTAACTTATACACGACTCATTCCTTGAGCTGGGAAAATGGAGAAACACAAAAGTAACAAAGTAGCAAGAACTGAATAAGGCACATGGGAAAGCCCAAGTCTACCAGAATAAGGTGACCCATAAAGACGAAGAAGGGAAGCTCTTGGTTTGGCTGCCTTTTGAGTCAGTGTGAATGTGTAGCTCTGTGTGAAGACGGGAAGAGAAAGCCTCCACACAATTTCTATTCTTCTCAACCACTCCAATCTTTTCCTCCACTCACACGAGTATTCTTACTCCAAAAATATATGAGCAAAGGAAGCAGGGAAAAGGGCTCAGGGTTCGTCTTTCAGACGTTCAGTCAGCATTCAGCATCTGTGGTGAGAACAGAATGGGACGGAGTGTTTCTCTTCCTATTCTGGCTGAATTCAGCCGTGAGTACCATTCGTTCGTGGAAACATATTATATACATCCATCGTGAACCCCTGCTAGAAATGTTATTCTAGTAAACAAAGCGAGAAGGATGTGCAGTGTGTCATGAATGCTCTCGAACTGATTGTGAGAAAACCTTTCACACTTCATTCTCCTTCTTGACAGGAGAAGAAAGGAACGAAATAAAGATTTCTCGTCTTTTAAGAAGACGATGATGTGGTGAGCGCTATCTCCTGAAACAGAAACAGCTCTTTCATTTAAAAGAAAGCACAAGTAACCGAAAACTATTAGTGTTACAATCCCTAATTTTAGTGCTTGTGAATTGCAATCCTGAATTCCACTGTTTGTAACTACTACTTTGGATTCTCCAGTTTACAAATATTACGCAGATAATTTACTAACATCGTCCAGGGAGATCCACTCTACTTTTTATGTTGGCCGACGACGCTTGTTTTACGACGAAAAATTGTAACAACTGAAACAAGGGAAACGTCAAACTGACAGGTATGAAGTAGAGCAGAACAGCGGAGTGAAACTACATGTCATCTGAGTGCTGATAACTTTTACTGTTACAAAGTTTTACGATTTGGTGCAGTTTATACTAAAATTGTCACTGATGTCTGTGTAGAGAGTTGGAGCCCAGCAAGAACAGAGTTGAACCATGTATACGAATAAAAAATGAACTTTTGCAACATTACAAAAAATAACGGCGGGACAGAGAGTTGGAGTGGACACTCGCGAAAGTGTATAATTTTTATGTCACTGTTAAAATAAATTGGAAGAAAATATACGAGAGACATAAAATATGTAACTTATGCCACCTTTGCCTTGAGTGCCGTCGACTTCATCATCAGTACAATGGGACGTGAAACTGCGCATTATTTTCCTGCGTAATGGATAATGTCAGATTCAGATGATGTAAACTGTGTTAGTTTTATTATCAGGAGATACAGAGGCAGCAACTAGTTTGTGAAAAAAAAACCGTTCAATTTGTATCACAAAAACACCGGCTAAGAGCCAAGAAATGGAAAGCAAATAGTTGTTTTTTATATTTACAATGACTATGTGTATTGGTTCACATGTTTTTTCACTATAGAAGGGAATGAAGATGGTGGTGGTGAGATGTTGGCTTTTTGTCTGGTAATAATGTGACATTGTGAGTTCATCGGTTTTCTTGTTCTTTCTCACAACTTCTCATATTCCATACCCTACTTTCTCTTCTGATTGGAAAATGACGTAGTAAACTAATGGTCAAAGTCGGGTGGCCCTTTTCTTCCTTCATCCTGCTTTGAGCACACAGACCTGGGTCGACTCTATGAGTTCAGAAGAAGATACATACTTAGTGAGCTTATACAACCGGGCGTTTCTTTTGCCTCCCTCTTCCTGAAACATGAGTCTACTTTTTTGTAAATAGTAGCATAAAGTTTGAATTAAGGAGACAGATATTGCCTTACGTATGCCATTTCCAGATGTATACACATTGTTATGGGATATTCGGCAGTAGCGCTAAATCGAAACTAAGCTAACTGTATTCCCATTCTTTCTCCATCCATTGTAGACTTTATTCTTTGGTCGTAAGAGATGTAACTGTGGATGAGTGAGCAAATGTACTTCACAGGCCACAAGGCTCAGAAAAGGCATAAAAGTCGTGTTTAGCTTGTGTTTGTGTGATTGTGTGTGTGTGCGGGCTGATATTCTTTGTGTTCATGTTCTGATTTAGATTCCAAATAATTGAGCCTCTTTCAAATAAATTCTTAAAAGAACCACACATCCACTGAGAAAGGACACCAAGTACATATGTTGTGCACACCCATGCAATAAGATTTTACCAGTGTTAGTACCATTAAACATAACTGGTCGTGGTAAGGAAGATTGCTTCAAGTTGAAGCATGATAATATACTGTGCCTACCGACAGCTTTCTTCCTTCCTTGTGCTATTTTTACGTATATTAATAAGAAGTACATCTTTAGATTCACTTCCACATCAAAATATATAATATATAGGTATTTGTGTGATAGAAAAAAGTCTAGCATGACTAATGTGACAATAAAAGCAGAAGGAAAGGAATGCAAAAATGAATCTTCTACTCCTTAAGCGACTGTTAAAGCTTTCCTTGCTTAAGATCTAAAAATACAAGCTGGCTCCGTTCGTTATTACTTTCATTGCGGAGAAGAAAGTGGAAGGAAGAGAGACTGGGTGTGGAACGTGCATATAGTGGCTGTTCAAACAGAGTAATATAGAATATGGCTGTAGGCCTCTTTCTGTCATCAACTCTATTTAAGCAAGAAATATGTAGCGTCATGTTCTTTTAATACATATTTTACCAACTGAAGGGAAGAGAAACGATCAAAGGAGCGAGCGAAAGAGAAAGTGAACGGATTTCGTAATGTGGTATAAAAACTTCCTGCTGAAATAGTAGTCACCGTACATAGATTAAATAGCAGTACAAAATGTCACCACTAAAAGACTGTAGTTTTTTTTCTCTTTTAAAAAGTTCCGATTTTCCCAAGAAGCTTTTTTCTCAATGAGGTCTCAAAAGAAAAAGTGTGGTAACAGGAAACCCGGTTTCGGTTATTCACCTTCTTATCTCACTCCGAATTAGTTCAAGCCATGTCTCGCATCCGCTTTTCATAAATAAACGGAGCGACATTAAAGATGCATTAATATTTAGTTAAAACGTATTAACAAACTCTCCACCGAAAAAACTGAATGAAGGGTATTTCAGTGCCTAGGAAAATTTGGCAGAGGCAGTGGGACATTTTGTGTAAACTTTTCATGATGGATGTATGTGTATACGGATTTATTAGCACTATAAATTGAGGAGAGCAGTGATGGAATAATACTTAAGCAAAAGTTTCTCGATGATAATACAGATATTATGCAGTTAATAGGAAAATTCTCTTTGCTCCAACTCACTCCTGTGGTAATCACATATGTGATTCTTCACTCGAGACAAATAAAATGTTACAGTCAGGCTTTATTACTTCTTCCATCATTCCATATTTCATCATCTATATTCTTCCTCTCTTTCCTCCATTTAATGGTGATACATTTGAAGCGAGCAGTATTACTTGGCTCTCAGCTTCGTGAATAACAGTTTTGTGAGATTATCAGCTATCCAGTTTATTTCTGTGCATTTTTCCTTGTCATATTTGCGCCTCCACAATTGTCAGACGCGTATAAACGTGAGTGATGAGATGAGGTAAATAAGCTGTGCACACTACTTACTTTTTATTACTCCTTCCTTGGATGTAACAAAGTCTTGACACGGTCATGGCTGCTTGACCGAGTGTGCACAGGCGGTAGTAGCTTTGCTACGTGAGCGCAGCAAGACGTGTGTGGATAACTTACAATTTCAGAATTAAATTATGTTTGTAGACTACACGGTTGTTTCGTTCCATCACTAAACCATTTCTGGCAGACAAGCCCAAAAAATAGGGTAGAAAGAGAGAAAGAGAGCATCATCAGCAGGCAACCACACACTCTTTTCGTGTTACCGGAAGAATTGTGTTTTCAAGTGCCCTTTTACTCTCGTGGTGAGTGTGCGGAGGTTGTTGTTGATCAGTAGGGAAAAGCCAAGAAGGGAAAAGTATTTCGAGTCAGTTAGTCATTCACTTTACTCCGGAGAACTGTTTTAGTTTTGAATGGGAGAGTGGTGTGCGTCACGAAGGGAGCCTAATAATTTACATATATTCCTGAGGAATACGTGAATCATTTCCGCAATCGTGTTGTACATCATATTTATCAGCTATTTTATACTTCTCCTAGATATAGAGACATTCAATGAATGTACACAACTTGTGCAAATGATGTTCATTTTGATGTTGAGCTCGACTCGACCCAGCAACCGAGGGAACTGGCGTACGTGCTCATCTCTTCCAGGAAAAATGGATTCTTCACTTTTATTCCTTCCCGATGATGATGTCGGTTGCGTTGTGTGCATTTCTTAATAAACAACCTGTGCATTTCTTCTGTCACCGAAGGATGAGAGGGGAAAACGAAAGAGTTGCGCCACTTGTACAAGAAAATTCTTCCCTCTTTTAACTTTTTTCTCGTGGCTTGATCCACCTCAACTCACTTAAAGTTTAATATGATGGCTTGTGTGAAAAGTGGGGCGTCGCTTTCGTAGAGCATTTTTTCTTTCTTCGTCTTACTTTTTTCTGCCAATGGAAACGTGCTCTGGTTATTTTGCTAAGTGGTGACACTGGTTAATTCGTGGCTGAAAGGTTGAGTCAGGGTTGCGAAACTGTGGCAAGAGAATTGCTTTAATTTACTTACTTTATAAAATTTTTACTCCAATTGCTTTTAGTTTCAAGAGACATTTCATTTTGTCGTCCTTGCTCTCTGACACTTTCTTTCACAATTTAAACAGATCTGTCATGCACTTTCCAACGAGAAACTTATTTTATTGATTAAAAAAATAGATATATAGAATTGTGGAAAGTAAGTTTTCAAACCGAATGGGTTGATGCACTGAAAATTCATTTGATTGAGGCTATATTTATATTTCTTTCCGGGAAAGTGAGCCACATCGTTGAACCCTTGATTCTTTTGTTTTCTGAGAGACGTCTTTTTATTACGAGATCAAACAGAAAGAACTTTTCTATTTTCGGGAAAGACTGAATGAGCATGCCGCAGCAGACGGGAGCAATATAATGGAAATACATAAGGAAAAAATAATAACACGTCCAAGTTCTATCTAATGACCCCCACCACCTAAAAAACTTTTCGCTTTACTTTTCCTTAATGGGGAAGAGGGATTACTATATTTTGAAAAGTAGGGCAAATAAAAGTGAATGTGCGTGCACCAATTCCAAAACATAATCATTTTTTCCAAAATAAGTATCAGACCGTAGATTTTGTACTTTCCAAGAACACCTTCCAGACAGGCCTTGACAGACATTAAAAAGGATTGATGCACTTAAAGTTATCTGAATCTGTGTTTATAAACTGAATGCCACAGGTTAACATTCTCGTATTCTCCACTATTTCTAGTCAATGTTGTAGGTTATGAAGTTATGATTATTGTCGGTTGCATCACAGTTGGTACGCATTTGAAGTGTCACCTCCGTTGGGCGGGCGAAACATTAATTGTGAAACACAGTCTAACATGTGTTTTTTTATTGTAGGGTGACTATAATTATTGGGACATATTCCTCAGAGAGCCTCATTTTTAGGAAAATTCTCGTGTCATAAAATTGTAAACAAATTTTCACAACAATGCACTCTACTTTTTTGTGTAAATTTATTCATAATTTCGCCAGAGAAAACTTGTTTCAGTTATCAGTGAGCTTTGCTGATTCAAACTGTTACAGTAAGGAAGCTACAGCTCTGTACATGGATAATTAATTCAATTCAATATTTAAGCTTAAAGAATTCTGATTACACACAAAAGAAATTTTGCAGGCAGTCAATTGGGAGGAATTCTCAAAAAGCGCTTGACAAGAGACACAATGAGGCTAGATTGTATTGTGAGGGATTCGGTTCTAGCAAACTTCCTATTTCTTCTTAACCGCTGTGTTCGGTCAATGCTAATTATTGTGTGAGAGCAAAAGTAATTTTTGGCTGGGAGGAATGTACGCATTGTGACTACACTAACCTAAGAGTTGTTGAATCGCCAAGCTGAACATGTATTTATAAGTGCGGAAGTAAGCAAACCCGTAAAAAGTTTACCCGGAAAGTTGTTTCTCCGACGATGGGATAAGTTTACGTGCAGTGTGCTCGTTAAAGACTTGGCTTTTCATCCTTTTATGGTTGCTACATTTGCAGATTGCTTACATTGAATGCATGTGTGCGTCCACACTCCTCTTTCTAACTGACAACAAACCTATATTGTTTGTTGGAGCATATTATTATATGTTGTTAAAATAATGTAGAATGTAAGAATAGGAAAGGATGCAATTTGGCCATCACCAGTTTTTGGTGCTGCTTAGATGATAATAGTAGGCAAATGAATGGGATCAGGCGAACTGTATTATTACGGCAGACAAGATCAAAGAAGAAGATAAGTTAGGGACAAGCTTCATCCACTGAATTCGCGAAATGTGAAACATGTATTCTAGAGATTCTTCCTTACTCACTCAAGTGGCAAAATGTATTTGAGCAATATATTAAAAGGGCATTTTGTTAAGCTCATTATCGCAGATCCGTTGTTGTACATGTAAAAGTTTGCATTCGGAAAGCAAATTAATTTCATACAAGAGGTATCATCACTATAAAGTGGAAGCGTGACATGTGGTTCGGACAGTTGATTACATTTTCTGTCTGCTTGACAATCATCATCATTAATTTGGTAATTTGCATCTCAACTAATCAATTACATACATCCACACAAAGCATTTAATTAGGTTGCACTAACTAAGAGCAGTCCTTAGAACTATGGTTGTGTCGTTTCTTCTACAAAACGAACTTTTCAACTTTTCACGCCTGAATTTCCTTGGCTATACACTTGAGTAATATTTTTTGTGTTTTTTATGCTGAGGTTTCGTAAAATCGTATACACTAGCCCGGTGTAGTATGCACCTCAGCAAATGTATTCTTTCCTTGTGGTAAAGTTGCGCCTCGACTTCCTATAATTTCGTGCCTTACCTTACCTACTTCCTTTATCACATAACTCAATCTGATCTCGCTCAGAATGTGGGCAGATTTTTTTATGTTTATGTTCAATGAATAATGGAGACAATGCATTGTAATAATGAAGACAATTTATGATTAGCCATCATCGCACCATCAGCAATAAAAAGATTCAATGGTTATATATATCATTATTATCATTTAGCTTTCTGTTAATGAACAGGTATTCACTATTTTATAATCTTATGCTTGGTAGTGGTCGGGTCCACCAGTATCCATGTATGTAATGCAATGATATTTTTCAGGATATTGAATTCCTCGACCACTGGTTAATTCTCTTCACCAGCATTCGAATGGCACACATAATAAGTTATTACTACAGTGTGAATACTTCAGAGGTCTCTGACACACATTAGAAGACAAAACGTGAGCATTTGTATTCAAATCACAAATACACGTTTCTTAAAAGTTGGATGCGATTGCTGTGCCAAAAAACAAACAAATAGGCATAGTGTCAACGATATTAGAGTTATGATGGTCATGTCTGTTTGGTGCACACAAAAGTGAAACAGCAAGAAGATTATCGATTCGACGAGTTTTATGAAAAGTGCTGTAAAGTAAGTGTAAAACTTGATAAATCAACAATTGCGAAAATTCTCCGCTTTGTTTTAAGATGCATCAGATTTCATGGTTGTTTGCATGCGCACAAAAACTTCTCCGATATACCCATTGCAGACTGATTACGTAGTTTTCTAATGGAGCAACTGAGATATCCATTTCTCAAAGATGTACTATTATAATATATGGCGCTAGGTATTTTTTTTCATCTCATCCTCCCGTTATCAACATTATCTCTAGTGATAAATGCTTGAGAACATGACTGAGTGCAGATTTTGTTGAGGAAAACACGTTGCTTCAATCACTTTAGCTTGTACCACCGAAGAAAAGAAACTAAAAGACGGATGATTATGCTAGTTGGTAAGATGATACTGCTACAAAGCAAAACTAACTTAACACTAACACAATGATCACAAGGAATTCTAGTAAAATTTTATGGGGATCGCATACATTCGATATTTCCAAACTCTGTTTTTATCACTTGATTTCTCAATACTATACGAACATTTTGTTGAGACTTGGTGGGCAAAAATGCAAGCTTTTTGAAAAAAATGTAGGTACGCTATAAACCGAACCGTACAGATGTTTGATTTGAAAACATTTTGTGATTCCTTAGATTAATATCCACCTTTCTGGAATACTCGGTAATCATTTTATTCAGCCTTGTGTGTGCTTCTAAGTAGATTTAGGAGACTGGGATTCGTAAATAGTTAATCCACCTGTTGCCCTTATGATGATAAGAGTCGCAGATTTAACGTAACTATTGTAATAGTTTTTTGCAGACTTAAGTGCTGATTAATATGTGGAAGTGTGCAGGTGGCAATTATTACAAAAAATAAATGTGTGGTTATATTAATGGTGTGTCCTGCTTGTACATGTATTTACAATACATTCACATTCACGTTACTTTTACTACAATATTTTTGCTGTATCCTGTAAGGAAAGCATTTCTACATGCTATTGAGTATGAACATATGCACTTGCTTTTGTCAGAAATTCATAAATGCTGGTCTGGCTGGCCGTAACAAAGCATATAAACAAACATTCGAACAAAGAGCGCATAGACAGATGAAAAATCAATCTCATTAAAGCTACCTGACTAGATTCTTTTCAAAGGATTTGAAAGTTTATTATCAGGAAAGAATCGAAAAATTCATTTGTTTAACTTTTGAGTATCCATCTGAGTGCACTACTTCACAAAAGTTTATCTTTCAGTCTGCATCAAGTTGCTTGAGTCAAAGTCATAGCATCTCTTAACTCTTATGAATGAGAAGTGAAATTATTTGTGCCACATTTTCATGGGTTGTTTCTCAAAAACGAATATATTTTGAAAGTTCAGTGTTGTTTTAGCATTTATTTATGTTAGTGCGAACAGTTTAAATCAGTCGGAAGAAGCTCTTGTTTTAAAATTTTGAATAGTATCACGAGTGACGACCAATGACCAATCGGGGATAATTCGGAAAACTTCTTTGAATTGTAAGTGAAGCTTTCCCAAAGTAAACACTACCTTGAATCACACAAGAGTTTATTGTGGGGAAAAAGCAATTCAATTCAATTGATTGAATTTCCAAAATCAATTCTAATGACTGATAAAATAAATGGCAAGGACATGAAAGGAATTATTTCCCTGCATATTTATTTAGGCTCAAACATAATGTCCATTTATAACCATACCAGTACCTGAGGTGTATTGAGAACTTATTTATATGTCAGGGATTGAACGTTTTCCGCATTTGGTGAAACGGTATTTCATTTAATCTGTTGGAGAGCTTCACTCAAAGGACGCGCATTCCTTTCCAGAATTATAGATAGAGTTATACTGCGGTACAAGCGTAGAGATCCATATAAACTATTTATTGCTTCTTCTCCACTGCTTGTTCCCTCTGATTTCTCAGTGGTGCCAGAATATTCATCATTCAATTTGGTCTGAAGTGTTTTTCTCTCCTCCAGTCATTTGTTTATGATGATGTGTATTTATCCAAGTAGGATTTCCATTGCGGAGATATTCAAATAACTCATCCCATTTTCAGTTTTAGATCAATTGAATAGATATAGACTTTGGGAGTATAGATTTATCGTTGTGACAAATCATTAAACAGTCAGCTGCATCTGTCCGAGTACATAAATCAAGTTTCATTCGACCGGGGAAATGCGAGACAAAATACAGATTTAGCATGTTAAACGATAACCTGGATTACATTGGCTTACAACGAGTCCTATTGCTAGATACAATGCTTACTTCAAAGTAATAGCTACCACTTGAACAGATCGCGTAATTAGGTAATGTAAAGCACTCACACTTTACTTATCTTAATAGAGAGGTTTTGTACGATCTTTTTATTATCCGGCATGAGAAATTTAGCGCATGTGTTACTAATAGCTATTTGTGTGTCATGCATTAATGAAGGTTTGTACCTGTTTAAAAATAGAGTAGAATCTGACAGGCTTACAAACTACCGATATTTTATTAACTTATCAATGTCCCATCATTAGCATCTGATTTAATTTTCCCTCACGTACTAGCATGACAGTTCTCGATCATTCCTTGCACATCACTCGTTGTGAAAGGATTAAATATTTACATGTGATTATAAATAAGCCCATCAAAGCTTTTTAAGCCGATATAATCTCTCTATTCATATTCAGCATATTAATTGGTGACAATTATTTGGCATTGGCTTATCTCAAATTATGCCTCGAAGATAAGGGGAAACTGGCTGCAAAATCATTAAAATAAGGATATTTAGAGAAAAGTATAATGAAGCAATTACGCACAATTCTGCAAACAAGTTGCTCGTTTTCTTGAGGCGATAAGGGTTTTCATGAAAAGATCAAGCGAGAGAGAAACGGCCTTCTGAACTGTACATCAAGTTTCATAAATCTATTTTTTACTGACAGGAACGCTTCATTATCATTATTGTTACCTTTGGCCGTGCTCTTTTCTTTTACCCGACTTCAATCGACCATCCCATCGAATTCAATCTCAGTGATCAAAACATGCATATCAGCGATGATAAATTCGTGTTGATTATGATGACCTGTGGCTGTCCCAGACAGGCAGGAATGAAAAACAAGCTTTGTGTCTTGCATACCTTAAAGTTATCTGAAAGCGACATGCGGTAATAAGATGTAATGATGTGGCTTCAGCAAAATGGTGTTGTATATGTATTGTATCAAAGTAAGGTTAAAAAATAATAACGAGCGTCAACGAGTTTCGGTATGTTAATTCATACAAAGTGAAAAAGTAAACAGAACATGCAATAATATATTACCCATGCTCATAATAATAAACAAGATGTACCAAGGTAAATATTATCAGACAAACTGCATCACAACTTCACCAACCACCACCGCCACCTTTATCATCATTGCCCTAGCATAATTTTTTAATGATAGTAACAAGTCAGCAGCAGCAAATGTGCAACAAAAAATGATCACTCAAGAAAAGTTGACATTTGGAACTTTTGCTTACTCACTTGTTGCAACTTTTGTAGACTCAGCAAGCAACATTGATTGCCCAGCAGCACAAATAATAATCATTATAATCGAACTCGTCTCTATTCAAGATGAAAATTAGTTTGTGGAAGCTACAATAAAGAAATCTTCAAAGAGAAATAATATTATACGTAATGAGAAAAGGTGCAACAAGAATAAAGCAACATTTCTGTAATACTTTAATCTTTTTAATCAACAACATCTGCGAAGTCAAAGCCCAACATCATCTTCATCTTTACTTCAACGACTTTGTTTGTTGTAAAATCAGGAGCACAAGTGGGATTAGGTTGCAAGTGTGAAAGGATAAAAGATCACAGAGAGACACCAAGAGCTCTCCTTTCTGTCCGTTTATATTTCAGGTCTAATTATATCCTTTTTGATAAGATCAGATTAAAGTATCTTTTTAAAAATATCTTCCGCAATTCACTCTCAAAACATTGTGTTCTCCGGTGGGAGACAACTCAGATGATGTGTGTCTGTGAGAAATTTAACTCAGAGAATGACAAAACCTATTACAATATCAAGGATTAAAAAAGTGTTCACAGAAAAAAACTCTAGAAACAAAAGATTCACCTCTAACAACACAATCCTGTAACAGCTCATCCTCAGGATTCACGACATGGCACGTCATCCTCGTTAAGCCTTTTTTACCTTTGTGAAAAATAATCTTAAAACCTTAGGATTGTGTTCGCGTCTCGAATATTGTGTCATATCGAGGAATATGTAAATGTATTTTTATGATCTCTGTTTGATCATTTCATGTCAGAAATCGTAGCGTGGTGGTAGTTAGTGCAAAAAAATCTTACAGTTTCAAAAGTTGGCGTTGGTATTGACAAAAAGACAACTCTCGCACACCCATTTCCTTTTATAAAATAAGAAATAGTAACGATTTACATGTGAACGTCGTGCTGTTGCTATAATCAAATTAAATCATGACAAGCTGCACTTCGACGTGAGTTGAAGATTTAGCAGATTGCGAAATTGAAATCCCTTCCCTACAAAAATAAAATTTCTCTTCGCTACACATTATCGCAAAGAACAATAATTTCATTCGGAACAGTATGTATTAGAATGATGAATGACACATTATTTTGTGCAGCGGTGATTTGGGATCGTGACTTGTCTCTCCCTTAACTATAGTTTTAAGGAAATATTTTGAATGTGCCATAAAAAAGAGAGACCGCTCTATATGATATATTATGTAAATTGGAAGAGAAAAAAGTTGAAACCAAAAGTAGAGGACAAATATCGCACGAATGCCCACCGTCATCATCGTCATCTTCAGCGGTGGTTGTCAGAAGATCTACTATACCATGACTTCATCCGCTTTCTTGCTGTGCGCCACACAGCGCCAGACAGACACAAGAATTGATAGTTTCTTCCTCTAATAAATTTATACGACGTAACAAAAGGGACACTCGTGAAGATTCAAATTCCATTATATACACACTGATACCGATGCATTGCGAGCGATCGAGGTGCTCATTAAGCGTGAAATTTTGTCAACCAGAAAATCAAATTTCTGTTTTTAATAACTCCCATAAAACGACAAAAAGGTAGAAAAGAAAAGGAAAGCCACAGCTCCGCGTGTGCATGAATTCTTTTCTTTCTCTCTTGGATCGATTCTTCGCATGTGTGCTCGTGTGAATCGCATACTGGTTTCGCCAGGGACGACGATTTTCCATACCTTTCTTTTTTTAAAATAAATTTTAGTGTTTTTCGAGTGAAGAGCTCGTTCAATCTTCTCCAATTTTGAGTAACAAAAGCGGACAGTCTCAGAACCACTCTTTTATTTCATTTTGTGAGCACCGGAATTTAATTTTACGAGCTAATTTTGGGGACTCCATAAGTGAATTTGGTAACACAAGGGAGATAGAGCTATATTGTGAACACATCACGTAAATTATATTTATAATAAAAGTTTAGTATCTACTCAACAGACAACTCTCTTAGCGCACCACTACTACTACGGCGTGAATTGAAATGGATCTTGAGGAATACACACTGGAAAACTACTGACTAGAGAATAGGAAAAATTGCTCCAAGTGAAAGCTCTGACTCTCTCTCTCTCTCTCTCTCTCTTTCTCTGAACAACAGTTTTCTATGGTCGCCGGTACATTTACGCTGGCACAATTATACTATTCTTCCAGTGGTTGTGCACTGATGTGTTGGAAATAGGAAGAAAGTAGAACTCGTTCAAGAAAAGGGGAAGATACAGATTCTGATCTTGGCAAATTATACCCGCTCTGTTGTAATTTCTTTAGTTTTAATTAGTGATGATGAAACCGTTTGATGCAAGCTGGTCGGTGGGGTGCACTCATCCGTGAAGTGGAGATTCTTCAAGAACGAGCCTCTCGTTGAAACTCAACCATGATGCTACATTACTACAGTCGACAAAAAAGTAGTTCGTAGTTGTATCTGGTCTCCTCCGGAAACGTAGGAAAGGAAATGAGAACTTTTGCCAAAAAAAATTATTGTGATACATTGGTGATATCAGCAAAGTATTGCGGACTTTTTGAGAAAAGTGAAAACATTGTCGTTTGTGTTGAAAGACATGCTGTTACAATAACGTACTCAAGTGTTGGAAGTTTCTACAATTGTACTTGTGCTGGAATCAAGATTATTCACGCCAATAGGCTTGAAGGAGCAGAAATATGTAGTGTGAAATAAACATTCGTCAGTGTTGTTGCAAAGCAAAGAATTCTTCTTAATTTTATTTTATGCATAAACTTTGATTCGAAGCAATAATCTTTAAAATTACATATATGGTTTGGTTGACAATGGGAGCTTCTTGCGTAAAAAAGGATGATGTTTCCGCAGGTAATAAAATGATTGCCTCTAGTTCATAGTAGGCATCAATAAAGATTTTTTTTCGCCTTTTAAAATAAGTTTTTGTTCTTGTTCCTTTCAAACGTGTCTGATGGCATGGCCTTCCTATCTATCACTGCTCGTGATTTTATTGTAGTACGCTGTGAAAAACTTAGACACTATGCCTGATGAAGTTACGTGTAGATCGTGGAATCTTATTAAAACTCTAAATCCCTCTAACGTCACGTTCGCCTCATCAAAATGAATTTTTACTTCCTAACTTGATGCTCACGCATATTCGACAAAAGAGCAAAAGCACTGAATTTGATACAAATTATTAGCAAGTAAAAGTTGCGCAAGCCGATGTGAATATATCAGGTCTGTTAGACTCAATG
>JAHZNF010000609.1:0-19422 GCA_027744215.1 Troglopedetes dispersus | reverse complement strand
GCTAGTTTTTTTTTCTCGGTAGTGAGGAGAATGGAGCCAATGGCACCACATATTTTCTCCTGCTCGGCAGTTTTCATTATACTAGCTAGGGTTATTTTCAGACAATAATATCCCGTAATGCTTACTTCTTTTTTTGTTTCGTCCATTTCCATTCCGGTTGAGAAGGGCTGTGAGACGATTTCTCTGGCTTTTCACCATTTTTATATTGTAAAACGAAAATGGCAACTGAATAAATAAAATTCTTTTACGCTAGTTAGTGAAGCAAGCCTCTCTTTGTCACTTAGGACTCTCAGAACCAAAATTATTGTCGTCATCATGAGCACACACACACACAGTTCACACTAATGGGTTGAACCCTCCAAGTGCCAAAAGGAAAGAGGAACATAAAATTTTATTTGCAATAACTCAAGGGTTGGGTACAAACACGAATCTACAATGTGATATATGTTTAATAAGGCACGACGACCATTGTTTATTGTAGTAGTGGTAATAGCGCCATTAAAACAAATATTAAATGATCCTCTGAAACAATGCAGAACGTATAAGCGAATGGATAATGATTAGTTGAGACATATTCCAGATTGAATCCTTTCCTTACCTGCTTGTGTGTGACGTCATGAAAAAATCGCTCACGCCAAGTTTGGAAGTTATACTCTACTTACGTGCTTAATTAATTAAACTGGGCATCCCTTTATTTTCAGAAAGGAACGGAAGTGATAGATAACGAAAAGATTGTAATAGAAAGTAAACGCATTATCCAGTGCTTCTAATTCTAATTTTCCAATTAGGATACTAATTTGGTCCGCTTTGTTGCTTATCATTTGTTCCACGGACTTAATTTGAGACAAATGGACATGAAAATGGGTTCTTAGATGATGCATAAAAACTATGTGCAAAAGAAGTCCTGAGCCAGTGGAAATGTTGTAATAAAAAATATCCACAATATATGTGTATGCACAGATCTAATGTTCAGAATGTGGTTACTGAGAAATGGGATTGCAAAACTACAAAAAAAATACGAAATGCAAACGGACTTGTTTTAAGTTTCTTCTAGGATAGGATGAAGAATCAAGATGTATATATGCGTATTGAAAGAGAAGTTATATGATAGTGGTTAATTGCTGTGGAAGAGAAAGCTGGACATAAATGTAACCATTTTGTTTCGGATGTTCTTCACAGATGTGGTGCGCACGATATGGACATTTGGAATGTGGTATCATTCTGGTAAGACTTTCACTATTATCAAATCGAGCAGGCGTTGCGTTACCATTCCAAATACACTGAAATGAATCCTTGGTTTATCATTTACTTCTTCTTAGGCACAGTGGAGCCCTGAGTCCCTCCAAAAGCGAGACAACGAAGGACTCAATCCTGTACAAATTGCTGTTGCTCGAGGTTTTGTCAAGTGTGCTTGTGAATTGGAAAAAATCCAGACGAGTCGCGCAACTCCTGGTTTTGGGCAGAGTTTGGATAGCGAAGATTTCCCTTTGAGTGAGTGTCTTTTTATTATAAAACTGGCACGCAGATACACACAATTGCTCTGACTGAAAACCACGTCGCGTCTTCTCCTCTTTTATAGATGTTAGATATATATATCGGAGTAGTTTACCCAAGCCATATATAGACAATCACCACTTAAATATAACTTGCCATTTTATTTTACTTATATGGCTCATGTATCTCCGCTGAACGAGATATTATTTCTGGTTAAGTTAGTTACATTACATCATGCTCGTTCTCATATGTGTGTCATCATTGTGGACCACACGACGACTGTCTCAACGAAACAGCTTTTCCTCCAACTTGGAGATAATCACAGAATGATTAAATATTCTTTATATCTCACTTTTCTCTCTGTGTTAGTGTTAGTTTGCTCATTCCATTAGGACCAGATTACTTGTATTGCGGCTGATGGCCACTACAATATAATTGTTCAAGAGGAAAAGGGTAAAGAGACTCAAGGGGTAATAATAGTAGTCTCGGAAAGAATTTCAAGGTGAACATATCCTTCACAATATGTCTTACTGCACAACAGTTCAGCAGCTTCTCAGTCAGCCGGATATAACCATTTATGTGGCACTCATGCCAAATAGTGTAATTCTGTCTCTGGTGTATTACAATGTAAGGAGGTGGTGAAATTCCTGTAGTACATTTTGTTTCTATTCTTATATTTCGTGTGTGTGATATACGAATACCATATACAATGCATACACCGAACCGAAATGAAGTCAACTTTGTTTTTCTTCTTATTAAATTTAGCGAACGTAAGCAGATTTCAAGGATCGTCTGGCTCAGTATCCGACGACTTTGGTTTAAAAGGTACACTTTCCTTATTTAAATTTATCCGTTGTCATTCGCTGGTGAAAATAAACGTTCTTTCAAGCAAACTGTAAATGCACTAAGATATGCAGTCTTGTAAAATCTGGCGTATTATGTATTTGAAAAGTAGAGCGACTGTAATTTGTGCGCATATATGATATACCTACATATAGATAATATACGCACCAGATATCTGTGACGGTACAACTAATGCTTTCGGTCTTTACTGTCGGAAGAAACTATGCGATTAATAGCGCGGAAGAGAGAAACAAGACGTTCAAAATAAAATATATATTTTAGTCTTTGTTTGCTTTTCTTAAATTTTGGACACTAGCAAAATCCCGTTCTATAATGTGAAGCACTATAACTCAGGAGTTAGTCTATCAATTAGTAATCAGTAGTGCAAACTTGCGTTTATTCGTTCTCTGATTTTACTTTTCTCTGTTTTCTTCTGCTCTAACATAGTCTATCGATGCCGAGAATGCTTACTATGTGCTGAGCCAGGCAGTGCGAGTGGCTTTTGCTGGCTTGGCTTTTTCCTCTTTAGCTTTCCTCTCATTTCCTATTTAACGGATGGGATTTGTTTCTAATTTAGACTGTTTCTTTGGTCAACCGGACACTACTCTGGAGCTTGCAATTCCTTCTGAAGAAGAATCTCGTGTGTTGACATTGGCTGAACAGATAATTGCTGCTATGCCTGAGAGAATTAAGGTAAACTGTCGAAGATAGGTGAACTCTTTTGTCCCAGCCCAACTAATGCAATGCTGTATAAACAATATGTTTACCATGTTTATTTACTCGCCCGAATTCACATACCCGTTATTGCCACAAAGCAGAGAAAATTAGTCAGAAATACAGCAGGATCCGAGTTGTACACATTCTTATTAGCTTATAGCTTATATGTTGTGAGCCTGAGGTGAGGAGAGGAAGTGCTCACTTTAATACTGGCTGCAAAGAGAATATCCTTCCTTACGCTATCCTACCTAGTTTTCCCCTTCAGTCACCACTCTCGATTACAACCTACTTAGCTTTCTCCACTGTGTTAAACAAATATCCCAAGTGGTCACGGTGAACAGGCAGAAGGCAAGTCATCACAAAAAAAAGAAGTTCGAGGTAATATAACATTTATCAAGCCAACAGATATATAACCTGAGTAGACACAAAGAAGATATGCCTAAATACATGCATACATACGTATATGATGGGGAGTACATAATATACTACTATGCTGGAAGCGCATACATTTGTCTACGCGGCCTAAGTGGTTTATTTGCACAGACCATGTAAAGATGAGATTTAGTTATTGTAGCTTGTTTTTCTAGGACTTCTGAGCTTTCAACTCCATTTTTCCGTCCGTCTAAGCCCGTATTTCTTTTTTTTTACTTGTTGTGAAATGTAGAAGGAGAGCTGTGAAGACATGTCACCTTCAGAGTCTCAGGACTCGTCTTCCATCATGAGTAGTGATCCCTCGGAACAAAATGATTTCACCTTTGAGTTCTCGGATAGGAACTACCGGTATGTTTAACATCTACTAATGCACTCCTGACGACAACTAACTGCTTATTACCACCAAACTACACAAACTTGTGTTTACTACTACTCACACGCTTGCCCAGATCGGTGAAACATGAAGTATTTTCGTGTTTCCATCATTTCAGCAATGTTCTGGTAGTGTAATTGAAAGCCATGGCACGGAATCGTACTTACCAATGTTTATATTAAAAATCTATCAGCAGAAAAGTTTATCTGATGGAACCAAAGTTTTCCAGAAACAAAAAAGGTTCATGCACGACGAGATGTTCTTAATGAAAGCATTAATTAATTTGTAATTAGGTACTATGAAAGTGGTTAGGATTTTCTTTGGAATTCTAGTTTCTATTTTTGGTTTCATTATAAAGATATTTGCTGCACGTAGTCGCATTAATGGTCGTGTCACAAAAATTGTTTTAAAATTATATTATAGTTGCAAAAACATATATCTAGAAACTTGGTTGTTCCTTAAAACTGCTAATTAAGAACAAATGGTTTGTACGTAGGAGTCAGTCGTAGTGACGGGAATTTACCAATTAAAAATTGCATCGTACTTGTGTGTTGATATGCTATTTTTAAAAAAAAAAAGTAACTGGTTGCAACTGTTTGTCTCTCAGATCGAGAACAACGGGAGCTTTATGAAGCAGCGAAAGTGATTCAGAAGGCCTACCGCTCCTACAAAGGTCGAAAGAAGCTGGAAGAAGAAGAAAAGGAGAAAGCAGCAGCCGTAATCATTCAAAACTACTACCGACGATATAAGCAGGTTTGTTGTTGAAACACTTTATTCTTCTTCTGTCTTTAATAATGCATTTTACATTTCGTACACATTGTAGCACTTTTCTTCCTTTCCTTCTTAGCATTGACGTGTGAGAGGTTTTGTAGTTTTTCTGGAAGATGATATTGTATGTCTGTGTATGCACAACCTGCATCCTTTTATGGGTAAAAATCTTTCCCAGAAATAAAAAAGGGAAGGACACACATCCATGTAAAATATATATGTCGGTGCTAGCATTAACTCTTCAGGAATGTGAATGGAGAAAGTGGATGGCTACAGTGGGAGAGAACATTGTGGGGGAAAACGGAAAAAGTGAAGAAATGAAAAAAAGAAAATAGAAGGAATGAAAAAATAGGAAGTTCCTGCTACATGTTTTTTGTGCTGAGTGTTTCCTCAGAAAAAAAAACAAGAAAAAATACGTATGTGTAGTTATGGATGTACTAGAATTGGGAAGAAAAACAGAGGAGTCCGTTTAGCACGTTCACTCTGAGCGTGTGTGCTAAAAAGTATGTATAGACAAGTAGTGAAGATTTTTGAGGAACCATCCAAGTCCGAAGTAACATGAGCCATGATATTATGACTGTAGTGGTTTTCCCTGATCGCAGCAGCAGCAGCAGCGTGAACATGCTTTAAGGTGGAAGTCACATTTCAAGGAGAAGGGGAAATAGAGAAAAAGAGAAAGCAAGTTAATGAGATTTTGGTTGTTCTTGTTCGTTTTCCATGTCTTACAAATGATACGGTGGAGCATGTGTACGGGCGTATGTATACGTATATACATACACGTACATCGGTACATGTGTGATGCTATAGTAGTCCGAGCATATTGCCACATTATGTATATGTATCCTTTTTTTATTTGAAATGATTCGAGTGGAAATGAGAATGCAATGTAATGATGACGGGTTGATGATAGCAGTGTGGTTCTTCTGGCATGTCGAGAGAATAAAATGTACATACACTTTTTGCACCGTTACAGAGCATAGAGCACACTAAAATATATAGTCGTCCCATGGTTTCAATTTTTTCTCCCTGTTTTTTTTTTCTTCTGGTATCTGTAAATGGTGAATGGGTGTTTGTGCGATCTTCCTCCCGCTTTCCCATTCGTTTTTCTGTTCCTTGCACACACTTTATGCTGGCAGTTGCCACTTTTCTTCTATGATAATAATGGTATAGTGTAGTGGTAACAATAATAACAATAATAATAATGTACTCTTTTTTCTTATTCAGTATGCCTATCTACGACAAGTTACTCAGGCGGCTTTGGTGATCCAGAACCAGTACAGGAACTACTGTGAAAACAAGAGATTCAAAAAGTCCTCTCAAGACACGGAAAGTGGATATCTTTTGGCAGCTAGGGAATCTACTCTGCCAAACTCGACTCCCAATTCTGATAGTAACAATTCACAACAACAACCACAACATCAACAACAGCAGCAGCAGCAGCAACACCAGACGCAGCAGCAATGTTCCATGTGAGTCCGGAGAGAAGATTCACTTGATCTTCTTTTCTTTTCTCCCTCACTTACCTTATTTTTCACACGAACGGGCATATATTCAGTTCCTCTTGATGAGAATTTTCGAACATTATTTGTGGATTTGAGTGGCATACCGCGGAGCTTTCCCCTTTCAGGGGAAACCCATGTACAACAGTTCTCACCCGGCGACTAAGAAATTGTTATGTTCCTTTCCCTTTAATTCTTGGCATGGCTTGTCCTCTCCAAGAAAATAATGGTGACAAGCATTTTCTTTAGTAATCAAGTCACCAGGAACGGTTCATACCTCAGAATTTGTAAATGTTCTTTTTGCCCCAGAAAATGGCTCCGGTCATTGTAGGTTGTTGTAATCATTCCAATGACAAGTCGACAAAAGACCACGCAAGGGATAATAAAATTTGTAGACGTTCTGACGAGAAGAAACTTTTATTTTTACTGCACATTCCCAGGCAATGCCAGGTTCCAGTTTTTTTGCTTTCCAGCTTTCTCCCTTGATTTCGTTACTTTTTCATTAGTCTCATGTCCACATGATAGTCCATATGCAGTTCCTCAAACATACGCTTTGCTTTAACGGATTTCACACGAGATAGGAATGGAAAGGTGTCACCAGTGATATAAGTGCTTTTGAAGCCCTTCACGGAAACAAGCTTCACGACATACATAATATATATTAACAATTAAGTAGTAAACCCATGCACTTTTCTCTTTGCCTTGCTGAAAAAGTCGTGGTACTTATCATTGACTGTACCTTTCTACTATGTCGATCCACACTGAATTGGAAACCTCCAGTTTTATGTGATTAAAACAACATATGGATACAGCTCTGAGTTACTCCAACCATTTTTGTTGTCAGTCTCCCTACTTTTTCTTTTGTGTGCCTGCAGTTGTCATTTGGTTAACCATTAATCAAATTTGGTTGTTTTGTTTTCTAAAATACAAAAACCAGAGAGTTTCCCTTCCGTCGGGCGAGAACGCTAACAGTCAAAAGCTTGTGCGAAAAGCAACAAATAAAATCATTCATTGTGAAGTCGAACGAAAAGCATGAGGGTATTCCTAGTCTATTTAATACAAAAGCATCTTTACAAAGAAATACGCACAGGAAAAAAAATGTATCCATCCACATTTGTTTGCTTTATTGACAATTTCTTTCTTTACGATTTCTAGAAATTTAATCAGGATAATGTGAGTTAACATGCTGGGTTTTTTTTCTGTCTACTTTTTTGTTCCAAAGGAGGACCTACTCACAAAGAAAGCAACATCAGGCAGCCAAAAAAATCCAACAGTTTATGAGGCAGTCTAAAACAAAGTGAGTAAAACAATACACTTTTCTCCATTCTTATATTTTTCGTGTGCTCCTATATTTTTATGCATTTAGCAAAAAACTATAATATATAACAATACGCATATTTTCACGAGGATTGATGATTTACTAAAAAGTTTAATATACGTGATGTGTATGTTTTTTGCATGAGGCATGAATATTTCTGATCATAAACCAATTGTTGTAGCACAAACGATTTTTCGAGGAGGGGAGCAGTCAAATTGAGTGCATTATACTACATTGGCAAAGCTGAGAAGTGATTTGGTGCATATATTTCTTGAAATACTCGACTGTCGATAAAACATCAAGAAAAATGAAATTGTCTTGAGAAGTGAAACGGAGAAAATGAATGCATGATCTTTTTTGGATAACAAGTTTTTCCCTAAAACATTTTCCCCATGGTGCCGTACACTTCACTAAATGCTTAAATTAACACATTAACAGTCTACTTCTTCCTCTCTCTCGCTCTCTTAGTATAGTGTTGCAAGATGCAAGCAAGAAGTTAACAAAATTGTCTTTTCTACAACTTTGGAAAGCACGAGACACAAAAATATGTAATTTCATTGTCGTCGTCATCATCGTCAGGAAAAGGCACTTGCACACTAAAATGTTTTATTGGTTTTCTTGGAGGAACGGGAGAAATTTCTAGCAAAGAAAAACTTTAGGCGAGTTGAAAGATGGATGTCTTTCAACTTTCTTCTTTCCCCCTTCCCGCTTGTGCATATATTTTTGTCTAATGAATAGTTGGGAACTGTCGTAAAGACCATCGTTGAACTAGACTTCATTAAAAAGTTCCTTATGCAAAATTACCATTTATATTGTTCAGCAGAAAATGATCATCGAATCGTCGCTCCTTCTTCTCTCGCACAACCCTCTCATATTTTACACACTGTACTTTACATCCTCAATGATTAAATTTTTTAAAATTAGTACATGAATTTTTCGAAATGAAGGCATCATTTTTCTTCCTGATTCCCTCTGCTTTTTTTGGGAGGAAAAATGACGGCGAATGCAATACTATCATTATACTTATTATCTAATTTGCACTGATTGGACTAATACATTTTTTACTTATATGAAATAACTCTGTGCTTTCTGCTAGGTATGTACCCTACTAATCTAGTGAGCTGCTGTTGGTGACATACATTGCTCAGTTGCGTTCCTTCATTCGTAGCAGCAGTCCGGAATTTCTCTTTTTATCTCTCGTTATCTTGTCTTTCCTTTTTCTTCAACTTTTATTAAATCTTTTGCTCATCTACGTGTGCATATAAAATGTCTGTAACTGATGGAAAACTTGTCTGTCTAATTACTTTGCTTACACGCTAAAAAAGTTTCTGGGACTCCCTCGATACTAATAATAAGGTAAATCTTTTAATCTCTTTCTCCTGATATAAATGTGTGTTTATTATAAATGTGGAACTTATTTCTATATATGTATAATATATCCTCTCTCTCTCTCTCTCTCTACTAGCTTAATTGTTGTTATCACTGTCTTCGTTCAGCATACTTGTAGATACGCCAGTGTCGTAAAACGTGTCCTGTGTGTAGTTCTGCCACGTGTGCGTGTTCTTTTCTCTACCAATCCAGTTTATAGTTGCATAGAATGAGTGACGTGCTCAGGAATGTAGGTTGTTCGGGAGAGTTATATGTAATAAAAACATTGTTTCGATTGACACCATCCCCTCGTGTTAGATGTCCGTGATGATAGTATGTGTAGCTTTCCACAGCTCCCCTCTTTAACTGTGCACTACTGTGCAAAGTCAGAGGGAAGTGGTGCTAGTTTACTATGTAGTGTTCCCGCTCGAATTGGCTATAGTGAAAGCTGTAGAAACTTATTTCTTTTACATTAAAGTGTGAAGGTTCAATTAAGTACGACATATTATAATTACTGTAGAGCACTAACGTAAATGCATCTGACCTGTTCATACATTTCTATGAGTTAAATCAAACAGTTGATATATTTTCTTGACGTCGACTGTAGCCATTTTAAGTGAAGACCTTAATTTAGATTTGTTCCGATAAAACGTTTTTTGTAGACTGCAGAGCGAACGTGTCGAAAACGAGAAGCAACAATGCCAACCTCCTCCTTAGAAGTTCACTGTCCAGCGCCGGCAAAGATCGCGATGAGCAGCAGTCCACATCAGCAGCTTCATCATCATCACCACCACCATCACCACCACTCGGATCAGTTGCCTTCAACCTTCTTCAGCCAGAGGTATTTTTACACTTCTTGATTTCCCTCAGATGCCCCGCTTCCCACTCTCCCAGTTTGCTATATTCTAAAATAATCAAATGCAGGAACTTCTTTCCTTTCCAGTATACACCGGGAGGCTGAGTTTATCGGAGCTGATTTTTAGGTTTGACACAGCAGATGAAGAAGTGCCATGAGCATACATATAAAAATATATCTTTTATGATATAGAAAACACTATAACATATATGATATTTTCCAAAAAAACAAACAAAAAAAACTATGTATCTGTAAGAACTGCTACGCTACGCAAATTTCAAGAAGAAGAAACAATCGTCTATAGTTTTATGAAGAGAAAGCAGTCTATATAAACACATACAAACATGTGTGCCACTTTAGTGGGATGCATATTATGTAGAGTGGTACACATATATTACATGGGCAATGAATGTATGAAAATTTTAAATCTTCTGATCTTTATAAAAACACTTTGATGCTTTATTTGTATATACATACATAAATCTACCTATTTGCATACAATACAGACAAGATGCGGAACTACGCATCTCACTCTCATACACTCTTATTGTGTGATTCAAGTATAATATCCACTCTCAACGAATCCTTGCAGATCTGTATAAATGAAATGGATTCTGTAATTGCCACTTAACTAAACAAAAAAAATCAAATTGAACACGAAAAAAATAATCAAATCAATACCATGAAGTGATCTTCCTAGAATGGCTCACCGATTGTGCATTCCAAAAAAAAAGATTGTGTACAGAAACAGGCAGCAGCAGCAGCAAGTGTAAAAAAATTGATGAGAGGAGCTTTTGAGTACTAAAAAACTTTTTTGTCCTTACCATTTAATTCTTAAAAAGTAATGAGTTTAGGAAAGTGTATATTGCATAAGATTAGGTTTAGTTTATGAAAAAACAATCAATATTAATTGGTACACATGCTTTGATTCATTCTTCACTTTACAAACACTTGATTAATCAGTGGCGAAAGAACGAACTCGAGATTTAGGCACTTTTCACGATTCGTTTGTTAGTCAGCGGCAAACCTTTTGCTTTAAGAAGAGAAAACAATCATGTAAGGTTAATGTTTTTAAAATATACTCCCCTAAGAGAATAATATTATGAAACTTCCTTTGCAAATTTTTGCATCGTCGTGCACAACATTGCTTAATAAAACCAGAAGGCATTAGATAAGTTAATGTCACAAAACAGAAAAAAATATCTTTCGATATGTGTACAGATGGTAAAAGTATCTTAATCAAGTAGTGGTAATTTTAAGGGATAAAATTTAAGTGATCTGAATAAAGGTGATGCGTGTATTTTTATATGGAACAGCAACACAAATCCGTGAAATTGAAGACAGAATGTCAGACGAGCGCATGCTATACATACATAGTACATTATGCAAATTATGAAATACTTAGAGTTTGGGGTCAACTATTCTTTAAAACGTTGTACTTGTAGAGAAACACTTTGAAAAATAGCAATAACTGTATGCTTTCTTGAAATTACCCAACGATTTATTTAAATACACATCTTTTGAAACGTTGAGTATTCTCCTCACAACATCGAACGTCTATATATTTAACCTCAACACGACGCTAAAAGTGATAAAAAATATGTAGTTTTAGGAAGTAGAATTAGAACATAAAATCGAGGATGGTGTGTTTATACTGTTTGTTTCCGGTGTGGTTCAGAGTTGGCCCTTCTTTCAAGACATCAAATTTCAAACATGATTTCGGGCATGTGAGAAGCGTATTATGCTTTTGTGACACGGGAGTAGTGGAAGGTGACAGATACATACGTATTATCATATAAGAAAATAATTATTATACATTGAGAGTAAGTTGAGCGAGTCTGCTGCCTACCATTATCTCGTTCTCAAAAGCAAAGGGAAGTTCTAATCAGTGACAAGTAATTATCGCTTTTTCATTTGGTTTCATGAGATGGTGTGATGTTTGCACGGATGAAAGTGTGAGAGAAGTTCAGAGTGAAAGTGTCAGCTGGATGAATTAGCTTGAAGGAGACTTTTATTCTTCCATTCAATTGTACAAACGATGCATAAAAGTATTGTTATAACTGACGGTAGAATGTTCAATACGTTTTCAATCGATTTTTCATTGCTTTCCTGCCATCGCCTGAATTGAAAAGAACCGATTTCATTAATTTTCGTTTCTTTTATCAAAACGACACATGTTAGAATGCGAATATAAAGTACTTAAACACCATAATAGGTAGCCATTTGATCATTCATTAGCAATATTTCATTGGCTGCTATTGTCCTGTGGGAACCATAAGGTCTACAAATTATTGATCACTTCGCCTCTGGAAAGGGTGACTTTCATGAAGTCTGCCTTAATTACAGCACATTCGTTTGTATTTTCCGTTCCAGCTCCGTAATTAACCCAAAAAAAAGAAAAAGGAGAAAATACACTCTGATTTTTTTGTTCCGATTTCATGAAAGAATGGTGTAGGCATGTATGCAATTAAGGTATGTACGTGTTTTATGTACGCTTTCTGAGGATCGAGCAAACAAAAATTATATGTCACCGCAGATATTTGTACTTTACAAAATTCACACTCATCCTTCAATCATATTTGTGTAAACATGTTCAAATAAAATATCCCTGTTATTTTAAAAGTGGTGTTTGGTTAGCGTAGGCATCTTCAATTTTATGCAAAATTTGCAATTGGGTAGTTATAAACTTTGATTAAGAGTTATATGATTGAATCATGGAACGGTATCTCAGAGAGAGAGAGAGAGAGAACCTACTTCGTACCACGTGACTTTTACACAAACTATAGCGCAGAGTGATACACACCTTAATATAATTGCAGATACCACACAAGTAATCATTACCATCTGAAAAAATTATAGTACTTTGGTCATTCTTTTAGCTACGTGTCGGTCGTATACTTGCTGATGTTATATACTTTTAAAATAAATTGATTCATCAAGAACTTAATGCTTTGCAGTTAATCCAGCAGACACCTAATATTTAATGCTCGTCACAGCTTTTGGTTATGTATGATAATCACACATACAGGCAAGTTATCACTTCACCTCGTTGGCTTCGGTGGAAGTAAAAAGTAAGAGTGTAGATTTTATTGAAAGTTATGTGTAAGGAAACAATAGCAATACAAAGCTCGCAGAATCACGTACTTTTTGTAGATTAGGAAGTAGGTGTTCATAAAGAGAAACCTGTGGTTAGCAGTTTAATTTTTTTAGAGTAGCACCAAAAGACAAGACACACCATCGTAATGTATGGTTTTAGTCAGTTCACAAATGTCTAACATTGCCCCAATGGTGTAAAAATTGTAAATAGGTCATAAAATTTAACATGTCTAAATATAATTATACATATATATTCTATAATGCAAAAACAAATTCATATATTTAAGTAATTCCTCTGATCCGAGCGGTGCAAGGAACCGGTAGTATATCGACCTATTAAAAATAGATGGATAGGAAAAATGGCGACAGAAAAGACATTAATGTTAATATTATACATAAATGAACAAATTCTAACACTCACACAACTAACATCTTCTCTCTCACCAAATTAATTGTGTATAAAATCTTTCCTGATAATTATACTTTACTAACTGAGATCGATTCTTGATCTAACAACATTTTGTCTGACGTATTCAATGTCAATCCTTATTTTTGGCTCCTCAATAGAAGCCCACTTCTTAATCAATTGGACGATCTGTTACAAAAATTTCATTAATGATTTATTTTTACATGTAGTGATTTTAAATATTTAGACTACTTTCGTCATTCAGCTATTAATAGAATCGATATAATTCTATTTAACTTTGAGTTACGAAAATACTCGTCGAGTTATTTGTAGCGAGTTTTAGGGCTCAGTTTTGCGATTAATTGAAGAATTGGGCAGATTTAAGATAGGTTGACTTTTGTCGTTTGCTTAATTTAACGGAATCTTTTGACTATTAAAATACGTAATAGTGAAATGTACAAATGATTGATTCAGTCAATCGTTAACCAGCAAAGCATTCCAAACTTCTTTCTTGTCTTTTTTATCTAGTCGTAACAAGTTACTGTAATTTCTGTAAAGCATAATATAACAACGTAACTCCAATAACAACAATAATAATAATTATAACAAGGTTACTCAATTTTCTCTCTTTCTCCTTCAAAAGACAGTAGCTAGTAAGTTGAAAGGTTAACAGCTGTACATAAAGAGTTGGCTTTAACAAAAGAAATATATATATATATATATATATATATCTATTATTCAGATACTCAAAAGCAGATATCTAAAGTAAGTTTACATTCGCATAACTTTTTTTAGAATAACAACTTTTGTAGTTTATAGATCCGTGTAAGTAGGTGTGTAGTGTTGATTCGTTCCTTAATTCCTGACTAACTAGTAATTTCACCGAAGCGAGTTTTAGAGTGTAGAAGAGTAGCTTATTTTGTTTCCAACATGCCAGTTAGCGCATGCTGGTTAGTTGTTACTGGTAGGTGGGATAGAAAATTATGGACACATAATTCATAAAAAAACGACTAGATATCAAGTTGTTTGTTAATTTGAAACAGTTAGCAATAGGTCTGTTTGCTGAATGTGAAAGAGCGACAAAAGACGTTTTTGATATCATACAAAAATAAATACTATTTACGAAAAATAAGAAAATTAACATAGACTTTAGAGAAATCGAAAGGCATCCACACGAAAATAGCATTTTGAAAAAGGAAACAGCTCACAAAATGTACATGACATAATATACATCTTACAAATGTTACATACGTCCGGTTCTAGATGTTTTTTAAAGGTTTGACCAGGTATGATTAATGTTTATACTAACATTACATCATTGTCATTTTTCTATCATCTTTTTATTATTCTAATTTGCAGTCAAAGAAATTGTACTACTTCTACGTGGTACCCGTACCGTTCACCCGCAAAGTCTGCACGAATGTTCTATAATTGCCTACTTCTGGTTAATGTTAGTCAACGAAGGAATTGCGTTTAAGCATATTCGTGTACATAATTTGTTAACAGATTTCTCTGCTAATTTATACTATGTCTAAGTAACTTTAACAGCTTTCGGCCTATTATTTATTTATTCCTTAATTTTCCATCTCTGTAGGTTAAAATGAACTTTTCACTTAACAGAGTTTCATATGTAAATATACTTTGAATATCGTCTTTTGTCCTCTTTTAATGTTACAACCTAACAAATGTGCGCAGTCGAAATAAATGATCCACAACAACACAGCTTCTCAACTTTAAAAAATATAAAGAATTTTCATTTTGTCATTGATTTATTGTGATTTTGTTAACTGAAACCTTGCAATTTGTTCATGAAAACACTGAATTCCAGCATTCAACAGTAATAATGTTCAGCCTAAAACGATATTTGAACTACCTTTACAAGTTTCACTAATAAATCACATTAAATTAGAGCTCAAGAAGGTATATTTCTTATTTTCATTGTGGATTCTAGGTTTGAGAACTGGCGAGAAAAATGAAAGACATTTACTGTTATAAAAGTTTAATAGAACTATAATGTTTACTATATATCAAATGAAAACCAAAATATTTTGCATTTAGAGAATCCTCTTAATTTTCTTTAAAAAAATAGATCTCTTCTAGAGTGCGTACAGAGAAATTTCACTAGTCGCAAGATTTTGATTACCTATTCGCACAAACTTGTGTTTCAAATTGTGTAAAAAGTTTTACAAGTAATATCAGCACAGCGCAAAACCGTAAGTAAATCGGGAATGGGTGAGTCACATTAAATCTTTACTAAAAAAGGAATATCTTACAATGCCTAAATGGTGAGAGTACCGCAGAGTTATAAAAGGCGTTATTTTGTTATTACTATACAGAACAAGAAAAAAAATTAATGTTCATCATGAGACAAAAGCTTAATTTGTTCGAAATGGTGCTCTAGATAAAATGAGAGTATATAACGGTGCGTTGTACGTCAAAAAAACGTTGATGATTTTACTGTCTAGATGCTAAGCGGAATACGTGTAAGAAATGTAATTGTAATAAGCGATATCATAACAAGAGTAATATGTGCTTCAACATTGTTTTAATGGTATTAATTAAAATAAAATTGACTTTGAAACTTAATTAATCCACTGCTCTTTCATACTACGAATTTTTCTTGTGCACCAACCGCGCGGGAGCCGAGCTTGACACAGAGAACATACATACAATTTAAGTGACCTCCTCGCACCTTTTCATAATATATTCCCTCCATTTTTTTGGACACCACAGCGTTGTTAAGGTTCTACCATCAGCTTCTAATTCATGATAACCTTAGTAATCTCCGATGCTACAACATAACAAACTTATAATAAAAAGAGCAGATCGCTGGCAGGTTGGTGCTGGGATCTAGGTTTTTTGTTCCATACTCATATTTCCAGACTTTTTTTTACAGAGAGATCGCCAATCCACGGCTCCAGTCAGTGTAAGGCGCGGAAAGAAAATAATGACTAGTCCTCGAAAATCTAGCGATTCAACGAATAGAGAAAATGACAGGAGAATATCGGAAATAGAACATGAATACGTTTTTAAAACCATTCCTCAGGAACGCCCTTCGTCCCAACCACCCCATGAAAACAGAAATGTTAGAAACAGCCTTACCATATCCTCTGATGCTGGCACTGTTAAACTTCATCTGCATGAATCCAAATCTGGGGTTGACATTTCACGTGCTGGAGATCATGGGGATTCGAAACACCGAAAACACAGTTTCAGTTCACACCCACTCCCCCGGTATGACCTTTACAAGGAGGCGATTTATACTTGCGTGCATATGCTCGGGAGACCCAGCCCGAATCGATTTCCTTCCCCGCAAGAAGAAATGTGCTTATACGCCCACGGCGTTTTCAGTGAAAGTCCAAAGGTAATGTGCCCCCTTATAATATGAAAAAGTAAATACAACAAAATTGATAATATACAGCTGAGCCTCCCACTTCAAAAGGAACAAGAAGCTGTGTTGGATCATGTGCAAAATGAGCCATACCCATTAACAATTGTAAATGTGAGAGTTCGGAGAGCTGTAGGATTAAAGGGATCTAAGCCAAATGGTATCGTGGATCCTTACTGCGTCGTCACGATTGAAACGGAAGATTCGGTTAGCCAGGCCCTATTACGCATTTCACATTTAATGTGAAGAGTTCGGACCTCACAGTGATGTTACGTGTAAATTAATCGAAAAACAGTCCGTCGTATTTCAGCTCGGAAAAAAGGAGTGGCAACATTTTTCCACAGAATCACCCATGAAACGAAAATCAAAGGATCTCAATCAGTTGCGGTCCAAGCATAAACAGCTTCCTCCGGAGGAACGCGACTCGCAAATCTACGAAAACGTTCCAGATTTTATTAAAACAAGTGTAATGAGACATAACAAGGACCCAAAGTGGGATCAAAGATTTCAATGCTTAGCTTTGCGCCCAAGCGTTGACAAACTTACAGTTGAAGTATGCAATCTGTTCAAAATTAAGACATGCGATACGGGGACTTTGCAAAACAATTTATTTACTTAATGTATTTAATGAGATCACTTGGATTGATAAAAAAAGATGGCTTGAACGCCTTATAGGTCTGGGATCACTCAATTGACGACAAATATATAGCTAAGGTTATAAGGAACTCACCCGAACCTCCCGCAATTTCCGAAACAGATAATGCTTTAAAAGAGATTCAAGAGAAGGCTGGTCGAAAGAAAGGAGACATCTTCTTGGGGAAAGTTTCAGTGAGAATATCTGAGGTGCGCTTTAACTTTTTATGTTTCATTCCGTGTAATATCGGATCACAATATTACTCGAATTTTTAATTCTTTTTTATATACATTTCTTTTGTCATGTTGTGAGCATGGTTGGTACAAGAATCAAGATTGTAGGGTATCAGGAAATTGCAAAATCTACTTCTTTCATCATAATCACGTAAAGTATTCAACAGATTCCCTGTGATGGTGTCGATGGCTGGCACCATTTAATTGGAATACCACAGACCCGAGACGGACAACCGCATGGTAAATTGCGCCTACAATTATGGCTTGTTCATGCTTATCGACATGGAAGGCATTTCGTAAGATGAAGCATCCATTCCATTCATGCATATTTTTAATTTACCCCCTCCCTGTTTGACTTTTTATATAAAATTGCTCCCATTCAAATTATGTTACAATCAATAAAAAGACAGAAGTTGCAGAACCGAGAGTCATTCTGAGTAATTTTTGGGACTGGACACTGAAAGATGAAAAATCCACTTATTCTGACCCTGCCAAGTGGGATGGCTCAATTCCTTCCGCTGCAACGTGTCTCCTGTTTCAGTATGCTTTACAGAACGGAATTAGTGAAGACACACATGTACATTGCAAAGCTTGTCTGATTTTACTTGCTTTCCCACTATCACTTTCTTAAGTTCTCATCCTGGAATTAAAAATCCTGATTATTAGGCAATAATTCGTTGGAACGCTTACGCCAAATATGACTTGAATTTGGGTAACGTGGAGAGTAGGTTGCATGAACTGAATGGTGTAATGGAGAAGAAAGAGTTGAAAGAACGCGGAGGTGATGATGAAGTTGTTCCTGCAGAACGCCTTCGAGACTCTCAAACAGACATTGAAGATAATATTATGGAAATAGTTCGGAACAAAATCTGCCCCATAATTAGGAATCATTTGAATGAGCACACTGAGATTGTCCATGAGGCTCTTCGCTCTTACCACGAGTGTGTTCAAATCCTTTCCAAGTTCGAGCAGCCGTTTGCACTGCAAAAAGTAGAATGGCTTGTCGAATCAGCTCTGCGCATGTGCATTTTGGAGTGGTACAAGGGGGTGCATGCTAAACATGTGCAAATTGAAATTAAGTGCAAGCTGCTGCATAAACACGAATACGTGGCTTCGATGGGTCAGGTAAATAATTTATTTATAGTACTTTATGAATTTAACATACCAGAGCCAGAATACCCTATCATGACTTTCAAGCTGTAGCTGGATTACACGAAGCACTTTTGTTGAAATCTGACAGGTCATGAAGGAAGTAAATGATTTATTAAAGCACGGTGAGATGAAATGGAGTCCTGACTTCTGGCTATCAGCTTCAATGGAATATCTTCCAATTGTTTATGATGAATTGCAAAAAATGGTGATCCATGATGTTGAAGGCGTCTGCGGAATGTTCTTTGCGTCTCCGCCAGACTACCCAAGGCTCCGACAAATCCTGTTGGCAAACGATGAGCATGATAAAAGCCTGTGTACTGCGCTATTTGAATTATATGTGCAGACGCAAATATTTCTCTTTGCTCGGAACGATATATTTCCATCGGGTAATCATAATATTCAATTCCTCGACATTGTATTGGGAATCAGAGATATTTTTGCACATGGATGATGATGATTCATCATGCCGTCTCTGATAACTGAATCACTTTGTAGGTGAGAAGCTATTTTGTGAACTGAATGAGTATGACCGGTGGTTCCGACCTACTGTGATTCTATGGCTCGGATTCGCCCTCATCCGTGGGTCAATGATGATTAGCAAATCTATTGCTCTTAATGATACACATCAGGATATTAATCAACAAGCGTTGACAAGTAGTTCTGCGTTGGATACTGCCAATGTATTTTGGCAACTTGTGAACTTCTGGAATGCGTTAAATTGGCCCGACATAGCTGAAAGTTATGTGATAATCAACTTTTTGATGGATGTTATGTGCTCTTATACAATCTTGTACGCAGAACTGAAGCACGCAAAGCTGGAGAAAGAAGGATATTACGATCCCAAT
>JAHZNF010000608.1:0-11414 GCA_027744215.1 Troglopedetes dispersus | reverse complement strand
CGGTGGTGGTGGTGGTGGGGGAGGCGGCGTCGTTGGTCTTCTTGTTGTAGTCGTTGTTGTAGCTTGGGTGGATGGTACAGGCGGCGGTTGGTATTGTATGACGGGTTGGGTCATAACTTGTCCCGGTCTCATTGTGGTCACGTAACCAAACGGCCAATGTGACAACGTGGAAAGCTGGGCAATTGTGGAATGTATTGCGGAATTGACTTCATTTGGAAGAAAGGACTGCTGTGGGGCACCCTGAGATCCACTTATAGGCTGCCTGAATGCTCCCTCCAATCCAATATTGGCCTGCAAAAAAAAGAGTGCTTTGCCATAAAAAAATATGCTGGCACATGAAAGAAAGAAGGGCGCAACTCAATTTTAAAAATTAATTAGGGAGAGTGAAAATTGGATTTTTTGCAGACGAGTACTCTCTCTGGCACAGTTGCTGCGGCAGCTTGCGGAGCGGAAGCTCCAGCAGATCCAGTTCCCCAAATCGGCAGAGGGATGCGGAGCACATTGTTTAATGAGGCGTGAATCCTTTCAGAAATGGTGGGAAGTGGGGTAGTCTGCAAAATATTAACTGATTAACTTTTCTCCTTCATTTCTTCTCTGCTTTTTAGAAAAACAACTTTATTAGCAAGGGCACCTTACAGACTGATTGGTTCCTTCTCCTAGCCTTGGCGAAAAAAATATTTCTATTGATGTTGCTTCCGAACCTTTTATCTGCAATTTAAAAGCTGCCAGTTAAATGGAACCTTCTGCAGTCTTTGTGTAAAGACGAAAATGCGTTTCCCTTTTTACCTTGAACAGTATACCTAAAAGACCCACGAGCAACGCCAACTTTAATCTCTGCATGTTGATAAATCAAAAGGAAAAATTTCTCCGCAAAAATCCGACTACGACCCAGTCAGTTGTGGAACATAAACTACTTTAATCTAATCTCGTGCCCACTTATTCCAGAGCTGAGAGATTATATCAATCACTTACATAAAATTCTGTTGATCGATTATTGCGTTTCATTATCATTACCACATTAGTGAGTGAGTAAGGAAAAAACTGGTGAATGGGGACATGGCACAGATTGCCTCCTCCAAATTACAATTCTCCGTAATCCTCATTTTCATACAATGAGTTTTGTAATCCGTAAGTGTTTCAAGCAGTGATGGGCGGCTCTGGTCGGAATTGGTATGTGCAAAGAGGAGGCAATGTGCACACATATACCTATTGCACAAGGCAAACATTTTTTTTCTTCCTTGTAAACAGAGTGCGAATGACCTCACTCACTTTCATGTTGTTTCCAACGACTGTTCCATACAGAAGAAAATCTGCAGCAATTGTTTTAATTCATGCCGGGAATTTATTGTAGATGTAGGTACACAATTTTAGCTCACAAAAATTGGACACCACTTTCATCAGATTAACTTGCGAGGAACTTGGGAAATAATCATGTAGTAAGCTCCATTAGAATCATCATACAATGAATATTCATTATTTACGTGTATTGCTTTTGCTTCGAAATACAGATAAACCTTTATAACTGTCATGTGTTAATGTGATACATTTATTTGTTAGCTTATAGAAGCCAGTCTGTTGATTGGTGTAGTATAGAAGTTTACTAAACCTAGCAGAACCAAGATGCAAGGTGGACAACCAGTGCGCTACATCCTATACCTCAGATTTTTAAAATCGGTAGAAAATGAAGTGATGAATTTCTAAAACTATTGGCGGAGACGTCAGTTATTTCAGGCATGAGAATGGACTGTGTCATGCCTTGGTTTTCCAATTATACAAAACACTCGCCTCCACGGACAGACGCACACGCCACGCGATCTCACCAATTCATTTTTTTCATCTCACTTCGAAATACAGATAAACCTTTATAACTGTCATGTGTTAATGTGATACATTTATTTGTTAGCTTATAGAAGCTAGTCTGTTGATTGGTGTAGTATAGAAGTTTACTAAACCTAGAAGAACCAAGATGCAAGGTGGACAACCAGTGCGCTACATCCTATACCTCTGATTTTAAAAATCATTAGAAAATGAAGTGATGAATTTCGAAAATTATTGGCGGAGACGTCAGTTATTTCAGGTATGAGAATGGACTGTGACATGCCTTGGTTTTCCAATTATACAAAATACTCGCCTCCACGGACAGACGCACACGCCACGCGATCTCACCAATTCATTTTTTTCATCTCACATTATGTGCACTCGATGTCGCATAAATGCTGGTGATCTTTTTTCGATTATATTTTTAGAGCAAAAAGGAGGCAAATTTTTCTGGTAGCACATTACCACTTTTAACAAATATTTGAACCATGGATCAGGACAGGACCCTTTCAAGATAAAAGTGTGGCCTTCTCCGAAAGGAAATCTCATTTTCCCTTAATTCGACTCTCTTCTCTATCTCGACATTTGTACAAATGTTACTCATTAAGCAATCTCTGAAAACCTCATTCATCCAACTATGTAGCTGCGTAGCGGAAAGCTCTGGCATGAGCACCATTTCTCATTGAGTTGGGTGCTGGCAAAGTTATATAATGTAGGTATGCATGGATGCATAAAATTGTCATCTTTTGTCATTTTCTCCCTTTTAACCAAAACTCCTTTCTCCTCTCTTCAACTCTTTTTTTGGAGCAAAACCGCAAAAACGAGGAAAAAGAAGCAACCCAAATGGTAAAAAGTTTTCAGGAGCTTCCTTCCTTCTCTCAGTTTGAATGGTTCTCATCAAAGTAAGTACAAAGTAGAAATTTCCGCTCCTTCCATTGCTTCGTTGTTCCCAAAAAAATTTGGCTTGCAACGAAATTGAAGTAAATTGTTTCGTTTTTATCTCACGTATTATTTTCCATATACAGTGGAAAACATATAAAAAATGTTATTATTATTACTACATATATTCGTGTCCAAAAATGCTATATTAGTGGTGGAACGGGAGCGCTTCCTCACAAAAAGTACAGACAAGGCGATATCGACGCGAGGACAAACTACTGTAACACTTTGTTCTGTTTCCGTTTCCCGACTGTGCCGCTGTCGTATCACTAGTCGTTTGTTAAATTATGCCAATTACGGTTTGGAAATCAGCCACATTCTCTCTACCCCTTTCATTTCGTCTTCTGGAGAAATATGCTTACATCAGTGATAAAGTAGAGCACATTAAGTTTTTTCCTATTTTTTCGTTTTTTATCTCTCTCTCTCTCTCATTTAAACATAAAATTGGAAAAACGGAGGAAAGTCTCTACTATAATGAATTCCCTGCAGTCCTTCTCCGGAGTTTGGTGAAGGCTCACATCACACCACACGCTGGCACATTCACGACGAACGTTTTTCTCGAAGAAAAAAATGTTGCAGAAACGGCAGCAGCGGTCAAACAGTTAAAAAAACAACCATGCACTGTCTTCCTATCTTCTTGTGGTTCAACTCTTCCCGTCTTCTTGTTGAAGTGTCTCCAGCCACCATGCCACCGCCATCCATTAAAATCCGTTCCAGTTTTTAGAAAAGATCATTATTGCACATATTGCTATTGAGAAAGATAGAACTAAAACTTATGCAGATACTAAGTAAATCGAAAATTGGTATCGAGTCGAGTGTTTGTGTGTACCCACTACCCACAGCAATTATTTTTGTGAAGTATGCATATACATATACAGTAAGTGGTACTCATTATTATACACGAGCAAATAGTAGAATACACCTATCAAATAAGACGGGAATTGGTATTTTATCGCTGTTGCACTAGGATTCATCTAGGGCAAAGAAAAGACTTTTTTAATCACAGGAACCTGGCAAATCTGCAGGTCAAGACGAATCGAACGGCACCAAATTATTGTGTGCACATTGACCCGTTTTGAATGGTTATATTCGCAAACTTTCCAGCCTTTGTAGCAGTGGAAAGACAAATCTGACTTAATTACAGGAGTGGTAACAGAATCTAGTTATATGTGTATTAATTTGGAGGTAATAAATACGTAACGGCACAATCGGGATGGGAATATGTGCAAACCATGCCCCAATCTTTTTATTCTTAAATTGCTAAGGTCAGAATCATTATATTATTGGCACTTTTAATAAATCACTGGCTAATTTCCATTAAGATGTCTAAGACAAGATATTTGCCCTGCGAGCAGAGGAATCGGAAGACTCGTTACCAAAAATTGAAGATGGGAATAGAGCAATGAGGAACATGGGTAATTTCCTTACAGCACTCGAGAGACTCCCTTTCTCCAGAAAATGCTTGCCTACATTCATATATGAAGTAAGTGAACAACCAGCATTCCACGTCGTTACATGTCTTTCATTATATGTACATCGTTTGAACTTTTACGTTTGTGAATGTCTGTGAGAATCGATTACATGATAGTCAATGCAATGAAAAATTCGATTCGCGTTGTGTTCCAAATACATATTTGAGAACCACGTCCTACGTGTCAAATCGATTCTTTCATTTGCAATTTTATCCATTCATTTATTCACCAACTTTATAAAATGGCGAAATGCTGGAAATAATCATAATACTACTAGAATGGTAGAAACTAAATGTTTTCAACCAGTAGAAGAAGGGTTCTCAGCAACGCTGCAAGATAACAGCTATGACTTTGCCACTTAATTTGTTCAGCGCTAATATTACTATTATAACTAAGTACCTATCAACAGTCGCTGGTTAAGAATATCATGACCACTCTTGTCTTCGAAGTAGTGCTTCTTTCAGCATTTTTTTCCTTTTAATCAGACATTCGAAAAAGAAAAAAATTTCAAAAAGGTATTCCATTTGTTAAATTTGTTTTTTTCGTTAAGTACCTTTTCCATGTATTTTTTATTTTGTGGGTAATGTTAAGAAGACACATTTGTTACTTTTACATGGTTTTACCATTCAGATATTCCGATATTCGAAGTCGGAGTATCTAAACTAGCACCGACGCAATTTTTAAATCGAGTCTCTCCAAAAGTGTTCATATTTAATTATGTAGTAAACAAATCAATTACCTATACAATTAACAATAAATATTCTTGATAAAATTCTTAGCATAGTTGGAGGTGTGTATGTACATTTAAAATATTGTAATAACCTGAGTAATAAATGAAACAAATTTTTGGTAACACCAACATTTGTTGTTACCTCACCTCAGTAGTACCACTTCGTACATTAACAATCAATCAAACCAACATAGAGGTAAAATCTATTAGTTAACAATTTGTTATTTTTTATATTTTGTCTGTCTAGAACAGGATAATACTCTTTCAATCATAAATAACATAATACCATAATATGCTGTTCGTTCCTTGTCATTTTGAACTTACGCAAAGAGCTTGTTTCTACTATGTAGTAACAATAGGAATTCTAAATTACACCAAATTGTAATCCTCAATTACACCTTATTACATAATCGTGTAAGAACATCTATTATATAATGATATATTAAATGTACATTACGTAGTTTTGCAGGATGGACGGTCGTAGACTGATAGGACGTATATATTCTGATAAAGTGATGAACATTATCTTACTTAATGAAGGTGGGGCTTATAGTTGTTACTAAAACACGCAAGTTTTAAAATATCATCATACAACGGTTCATCTTAGTTTGCTGTTGCATTTAAAGACACACAATTAAAATTACTGAAACTTCATTAAACAAACAACGTTCACTTAAAAAAATAAATATTTAAATAGAATCAAACTGCAGGCATGTGGGGCAAAACGAGATTTTTTAACCAAAAAGTCAGTAAAATTCTCTTTTGAGTGTGTAATCCACTGCTATAAAATTCAGATCTCATATGAAGGCCATCACCACCCAAAGAAAATATATGGAGAGAAGGGAGTCGAGGCTGACAAGAGTCAGGTAGAGAGTCTCATCAAACGTGTGCTTCGGCATTGACAACCCCTCACAAAGGAAGAGAACCAGGCAAGTGGCCAAGCAGAAGATTACGGAACAGTTCACGGCTGTCCAGATTTGCGCTGCGGCGTTACTTCCCTGGAGAAATAGAAGATACATATAAAGAATCAGTGAGCGAACAGAAAAAATAAAGTGAGGGAGGAAAAGATGACAAATGACGTGGGCTTAGTCCCTGGCTTGAATAATAATAATGCATGTGCATATCTATATATGTGATCTATTTGTGTTCTGTATACTTTTCTTGAGCTTTTACAAGTCTTTTGCGCGACGTTTCTGGAATAAGTACACTTCCAGGTGGCATTAGTCTTCCCCAGCCTGTGTTCTCTCTGCGTAGAAAGAATGTGTGGATCTGTCTCATGAATACTTTTTTTTCTAAAAACTACTTAGACATGATGAAAATCGCAAATTAGTATAAACATCTTTTTCCCTCGCATGACATTAATGTCGTGTTGGGATTTAACTGCCCAGGTGAGACTGACATTTTAAAGAAGAATGAAAGAGAATCAAGAGTAAAATAAGTGAAGGAACCTTGTGTGAAATTCGTGTTAAAAGCTGATAAAGTTCATTTTTACTATTAAGATATTACATATCAGGAGAAAATATTGAGACTGTTTAGAGAGGATTGAGTATGGCAGGTATGAACAACCCATTTAGGGTAGTTTTTTTGTATGATAAAAAAAGCAAAAAAAAACTCACCTTGTCTACAAAACAGAGGAGGAGGAAGGACGTGAGAAATTGAAAGACAACCGTGCACAAGGCCAGAAGGCCACAGACCAGAAGCACTTTTGCATACTGCTCCTTAAAATTTAACTTCTTGGTTCGGCCGGGCGCACCTCTTTGTTGGTGGTAACCAGCAAAGTTATCGGCAGTGATTCCCTCTTGGGAGCTATCAAGGTTGCCAGTGAACGTCATCCGATTGACTTCGTGTTTGCCCAAGGCCTGCTCGCGACGGCGAGCAGTAGCTGCTGCTGGGGAAAAATAGTTGTAGTCTGACACATCTCCAAAAGACGAACCGGAGCTTGTGTCTAATTCTTTTTCGTCCCCTTGAAAAAGTAAGGAGGACCAGTCAGCATTTCCAAAATCTTTTGAGACATGTCCACCTTCCTCTCCTTTGTCCTTCCTTGTACTCTGCTCAGTAGTTGCTTGAGACGCATTTGAAGCGGAAGAAGCTACCAGAGCCGCGGCATGAACTAGACCTCGGTTTTTGTCTTCCTTTTCCGACTCGGGATTTATAGGCGACTCGTCTGCTGATCTGGTGACGGGTGACCTGAAAGTCACCGTCGCGTCCTCTTCTATCGTTCGGGGCGGTTCACCTTTGAAGTTCTTGCGTTGATGCAAAACTGACCTAAAGATTTTGCTCTGCTCATCATGGCTATCTATTTCTTCATTTTTGGTTCCAACTATTTCCTCCTTCGACTGAAATTCTGGTTGTAATGGGATATAGGGAGTCAGTTTTGGGACCACAACCTCACCATCATTATCATGTCTATTTGGTAATTCTGCATGATCTGCGGGAGGATACCAGTGCATGTTGTTGTTGTTATTATTATTAGCATACCAGGATGATAAAGTGCCATCTTGTCGCCTCTGGTGGAAAAGTTCATCATGGTGACTATCAAAATTATGAGGAGACCTGCTCCCGCCTTGTTGCTGAAGTTGCCTTTGCTGCTGATGCCACTTGTGATAAAGAATGTACTCATATGGTATGCTAAAATGGGGTGGAGGCGGAGGCATTTCTCCAACTTCTCCCTGGAAAACTGGATAAGGACGATGATGGTTTTGTTTCTGCTGATTTTCAAATATATGACCGTTGTAATACGGGAATTGAGGCTGTTGCTGGTAATAAGGAGGGAATTGCGCTGTCGGTGGAACACTGTCACTAGAACCACCACTACCCGAAGTTTCTAAGACACTTGTGGAAACTTCTGACGAGATCTGAATGAGTTGAAGTGCAGCCCACCCTACAGCCAGTGCTAAGGCCTGGAAAGTGATGTGGAAGAAAAAAAGAATGTTTTATGTGCTCCACTTCCAAGAATAAAAACTACAAGTGAGTTAAATTATGTACGTAAATGTGCACAAAATTTCGTGCTGTGTATCACTGTCATTTTTTTTCTCCTCACGCGTCTTCCAAGAACACCCACGGGAATCATTTTCCAGGACGGATGCAATTTAGATAAAATATTTACCCGAAAAGCTGAAGAAAAAAGTTCCCGGAAAATGTCAACTTTAAATTAGGTGGCCGCCACCATAGTCTAAAGAGAACCTAAGCTGAAGTTTATGGCCTTCGTGCAAATAATGGAACATATCAGTTTGTCGAAAGTATGTCATTATTTACCATGTCCCACTCCTTTTCATCCGATTGCAGAGACTGCAATTTACAAAACAACTGCCACCAACCAACCCCACTTATCGCTAACTGTCAGTGTCAGTGTCATGAAGCTCATTTCATACAGGAACCGCAGCAGGAACACATAAACACGATTCTTTCCCACAGTTCTTGGCCTTTACAACCACTCCACCACATTCCAGCATCTCATTAGGACCTCGCGTTGTTGCATGCATTAATTATTCCATGGGACTTTACTGCGAAGAAGCTTTTTTGGTGCAGTAGCCTTGTCTTGTCCAATGCACACCAGAAACATAAAGTAAGGTTAAAGTTTACGGCAGACTGGTACATACTACACTCATTGACTAAAGCCACCTTAATTCGTCCTCTGTGCCAACATTCCGTTTGTGACAACTTTTTGACTCCTTTCTTCTTGTTGTGCAGAGAGTTCATAGACAACGCAGTAATGACTTTAAATAAATTAATTTCACAAGCAACTACTCAACCAGCAAGGAAAACAAAAAGTGAAAAAAAAAGTTTAAAGGGAGAGAAATTCACAAAAAAAAAACTCTTAGTTGGTTCCCGTCGCCATTCTCTCTGTCCTTTGTTTAATTTTTTTTCTGACCAAGTGCCCTGGTATATGAATGCACATCAAGTGTTGTGTGATGGGAATGGAAATAAGTAAAAGAAGGATGCAATTGTGCGACGCGACAGAAGAAAAAGGAGAAAATCTGTGCTCATTCCGTCGTCCCTCTAATTTGTCCACTTAAGCAGCATAAATTAGTGGTGTGGAGAAAAGTTGCTCACACTACTACTTGGAATAACTTTTTCATAGAAAAAAATTGAGAAAGTAGTTAGGAGGAAACTGAGTGCGAGAACGGGAATGAAATGACTGAATGAATGCTCTCAGCACAACAATAAAAAGTTAAGCTCGGTCACGAAAACGTTTTCCTCCTCTCTTTTTCTGCACTCAGTCCTCCCTCCCTCCTCCCACCATGGTTTTTTTTATTCATTTTCTATTACAATGGTGAATGGTGAGTGTAATGGCGGCGGGATGGAGGTACCCTTTCACGTTTGTCTATGCGGTAACACTAACACTAAAACGAATGAGGGCAATTGAGAAGGATGAAAAGTTAACCTACAACCGTTAAAAGGCTCATGCACTGAGTCCAAATGAAAAAAATACGAGGGAAAAATTGAAGGAGAGTAGATAGCAGCGCCCATAATAAATGATAATAATGGGTCGTCTTCAAGCTATGCAAAACCACAGGACCTGCGTATGTATTATGAATACGAACAAGAGACTTTAAATGCTAACTTTCTCCTTCCTCGTCTGAAATACAAGAAGTTTCACATTCCAACTTCATCGAACGAAGTGGACCAGGGAGCAACTGTAAAACTGCACTCCACACACACACACACATAATGCGCCCGCTTCTCTCGTAAAGGATCTTTTAACTTGGCTAATGAAAATGGAGCAGACTCGTAAAAGTAAAAATCTCACTCTCGTACAGTAATATCGCCTTTTCAACTCTCCAAAAAGGTGAGAGCGAGATTTTGACTCATACAAAATTCAATGCAGGTCCCGGGCTCTCTTTTTTTGTCTAGTGGTTCCGTCAAAAGAAATTAATATTCTGAGCGGAACATGGTGAGTAGGAAAAGCACAGGAAAAAAATAAGTCACCTCTGCACTGTCTCCACAAGATGAAGTGAGTCGGACAGATTTTCTTATTCCTCCTTTTTTGTTTGCCAAGAAGGAGTAAGGATGAAGTAAACCGGGAAATTGTCGTGTCGTGTCCTGTCCTGCTATCTGATCCTTGATAAAATACTTGGACGAAAATGAGGGCACACATCATCATCATCATCATCGTTACTTCCCACTTGATCACACGCGAGTAAATATCACCACCGGAGAATCCAGAGATGATGATGATGAAGTTGATCTTGAGGAGTTGGAAAATAAAAGGAAAAAAAAGTGAGGCTAAGTGATTCCGACCCTTGTGATTCCAACACTTCCATTCATAGAAAAGTGGAAAGTATCATGATGAAGATGAGTGAGATTCTCCATAATTCTCGGGGGAGAAATAGGTAGAAGCGTCAAACGAGTAAAAAAGTTCAAACAAAAAAATATACTCGAGGAAAAAAGTTCGTCTGGTGTGTACATATTTGCAAGCGCAGCAAAAACCCGTAAAGAGGCACAGTTCAAATAAAAAGAAAGGAACAAAAAGACTTTATCAGGTAATTTGTCGTCCTCCGAGTCGAGTCGTTCGAAAGAGCGTTGTTCTTCCCAGCTGATATCAACATTCGCGATGGGATTGGCCAGGGACAGCTATAATGACGTACTTATAAATCGACTGCGAATAATAGACACGGTGCAGATGAAACAACTAAGTACATCAAAGTATAAACGGATTTACGAAGGTTGAGGAGTGCACTTATCGTCATCGACGGTACACTTTGACGTTTGCTAACTACCTTATAAAAAATCTTTGCTCATATAGTCTTGTATTTCTAATGCCATGTGAATGCATGCCATCCTTTTCTGGGAGTCATTGTTAACCATGTATTAGTATTGCGCCTTTAAGACGTGCTTATCTTATGGTTACTGATACTGAATCCATTTACCATTGACACATGAGTCACCATCCTGACACCCGTTTTCAACGGAATGCAACAAGGATTAATAGTCATCTTTGGTACTTTTTGCGGCTCGTCACACGCCTTGCCTCTGCTAAAAATGATAATATGCTGGAGCTGCTGTGCTGTTAAACGAGCAGCCGCTTCCGATCGAAGATCAGATCAGTGTTCCTGCTTTTGTCACCTTGCTCTTTCCCACTTTCACGACTAAAGATAGGAACAAAAAAAAGAACGAAAATTTATGAACTTCCTTGGGCCATCCCACATTTTTCAGCCACAAGTAAATGATAACGGAAAATTTATTGTTTGGTTCCCCGAATAATAATAAAGCATTATAATTCGAACATGGTCACATACGTAGTGATTAATGTTTATGGAACAGTGATCTCAACGAGCACATGGTGGAACGCTAGGTACTGCTGCTGTGGAAATATTCACTGTCACGCCAGTTCCTGGAATTTCACCACGATTCTGTTTTCACTATCACGTACCCAAATGAAGGTATACACTTCACGAGCACAGTGTAACCACTTAGCTGAAAAAAAAGAACTGAGCAAAACCGAGAGAACACAA
>JAHZNF010000606.1:0-28011 GCA_027744215.1 Troglopedetes dispersus | reverse complement strand
AAAAGAGCTGATGAGAAAAATTGACAACTGTGTACATAAAAAAGGATGTTACGTGTATAATTCTTATGTAAAAAAAGTGCATGGGAAATTTGTGACAACACCACATAATAGTCAAGATAAGCATAGGATAATCAAAGAGTGATGATGATGGTGTGCCTATCAAGCACGAAGACGAAGTCAGTCATGCATCCAATGCCATTTTTACACTGTCATTTCCACGTTCATGATAATCTCGTTGAGTGTCTTAGAAATACGTTCACTTCTTCTCATTCATTAGTATCTTTAGCAGTACCCCTCACTTCGTGTTTTTCAATGTGCATAGTTATTATAATAACTACGTATGTACACCATGAGCATTTAAAAAAATGAAAAGTTCGTTGTCACAATAAGGAAATCTCTTCCTTAAACTTCAACTCAGGTTTACGTATCGTATTACGTACGAGGAAATTGCATTGATTTTTTCAGGCAACATTTTTCCTTAGAAATCGAATTGCTCACGGCTATGTTCTTTAATCACTTCATCATCAGTCATCAGTATCGGTCATTATTTATGGCGGAGAAAAAAATTTGCATGATATAACTGTGAAGATGTAGTATCGCATTATTATCACAAGCTTAACTCAATTGGAACATCGAGTGAGATTTTCTTTAATTATTCTTGTAAATATATTATAATACGATTTTTTTTTCATCTCATCTTCACTCGGTCGTGATCCATGATATAAAGGACCCAAATAACGTTACTCGAAAAAGGAGACGATTTTTTTTCCTTTGACACCGCAAAGATGGGTATAGCAGACTCTCTAAAAAAAATTGCATTCGCTCTTTGCGTTTATTACGGTTTTCACAGTAAAGAGGAGCATGTCATAAAAATTACAACGTGAATCTTCCCTCTTTTCTTCCTTTTGTTTGCTATTGTAGCATGCATAGCACACGAATGTTTCACTCTCCGGATCACGATTGAGAGAACATGTTTTTTTTTGTACTTGTCAAAAAGAAGTTAGGGATCGAGTCACACAAGTCACTGTTTTGTTTCAGGGCACGATGACAAGAGCTTTCTAGTTTAATACCACCATCAAATTATGAATTTGTTTTGGTTTATTTTTTCAATGTATAATAAATTGTTGTTGGAGGAGGGTGTTTTTTTTCTTTTTTAAAAAAGCTTAATTTCATGAATGTAAATGAGCATCGTTTTCCAACACTCAACAACAAACTTGTCGACAAATAATCTTGGCTTTGCATACTACTCTTGTCTGCAGTGATGATAATGATGCCTTCAATTATGCATGAGTTGAGATGAGATTAACACAGTACTCCTTGCATTAAATAGGGCCATGACCGTTCCCTTCTAATTCAGCCTTTTTGCAGGGAAATTATCATCTGTGGGTAATAATAGGAGAGTGCTGCTGAGTGTTGAGATTAAGTACGTGTTTGAAATGCTGAGTTCCGGGTTTTCAAAGAGAACAAATTCGTTCTCTTTGAACTGCACGTAGCATTTTTTGTGTGAATAATGTGCCCAAGCAATTGAATTATATTATAGATCATTGAAATTTAGATTACAGGAGACGTACGGCAAGAGATTATTTTTTTGAAGATATAAAAATAGCGACATCATTATCTCCATTAAAAATATATATAATGATCCAAAAATAAGAAAATGATCAAACGCGGAAAAAAATAATTCACGAAAAGCTTGTACCTCTCTCTCTAATATTATGGTAATTAACAATGACGCGGTTTGATGACTCTCAGTGAAAAGAGCCGTGAGCCGGGCTTAAAAAATCATTCTTGCTCGGCTTCAATTCAAAATGATACTTCACAGTTAAAATAACAAATAGCAGACAAAAGGTAGAAACAGCTGTAATTTTTTTGTAGAGAAGTTTCTCTTGCGCGTCGTGTCAATTGAAGGAAATTGTTGTGACGGCTGTTGCATGTGTGCACTTTTATTTCTCGCAAAATAAAATTGCAATTCCTTTTGACTATTACCGGTATTAAGAAGTGAGAGAATATTAAAAAAATTCGCATTTTAAGTGTGCCCGATCATACACAAAAAAAGAGAAGCTTCCTTCGTGCATTACCATTTGATTATGAAGTGCTCACAAAAAAAAGTTTCCCTTTTCTCCTTTCATTTGCTAAAGCGCTCTTTCCGTTTCTTTGAGTTCTTCCTTACAACAAAAACAACACTACATACATAACACAACACGACACAATTATTATCTAATCAGAAGCCTTTCTTGTAAAAAAATAATATATAACTTCTGTCTTGAATGGATTTCTGTTGGCTCATTAACTCCCTTTTTTCTAATACGGAAAGTAATCTTAACTCTGTCACGACAATATATTTTTAAATGCCTAAATGCACACATAGCATTCCGTCTTTCGAACAATCACAAAAATGGTGATGATAATCATGATAACTATTGGTGTGATTGTTGTATGTACCCAGATTCTGTTTCAACGAAGCATGAAACCTTGTTCTTCTCATCCCCTTTTTTTCTCCATTAATTCTCGAAAAAATAAATCTTTAGATCACCCTTTTTTGTACAATCGTCTTCGCAAAAAAATTCCTTTCCTGTATTTTAAATAGCATGCATAACACATACTCCTTAGATACCTTTTTCTGGGATGACTCTTGTTTTTTTCTTGCAAAGTACAACTCACGTGTATATAAAAAATATATGTGCGCATAACATAACATAACATAGTATTACGTGGTGTGCTCTTTTTAGGGTTTATTATTATCGAAATGAAAAGTAGATCGAATTTGAACCACAACAGTATATAATTTTTTTGAAGCAGTGCATTAACTCTATTATTTTTAAATAGCTTTTTAAAGAGACAAGTCGGTACGTAGTCACTTTAAAAACGATTTGGAAAAAAAAATTCTCTTCCTGGTTCGATAGGATGAATGAAAAATGTACTATTATTATACTCCGTTGTGTGCCTTCTGAGTACACACAACAGGAATACAACAAAGTGCATGCAGAAATGCGTGTAATGCCATTTAAATTGCCAGCATCAAATAATTTTTTTTGCATTCTTTTTATAGACAAAAAAGAGTTCTAAATGCAGAGACACACATACATTGTAGCATCTATGCAGGCGTCACATTCCCATATAAAGTCAGTGTACTTCATCATCATCATTATCAATATTATTATTATACACCAAAAGGAGCAGATTATAAGGGGATAATGTATAGTAGAAAAAAAAGAGAGATTTCCCTTTTCATAATAGTCGTGACTGCTAGCATAACAGTGAGAATCAAAACCAAGGTAGTAAGTCACTCAGGCGTTGGGTTCACTGTCTTCTTATGTAAGTCACTGTGTTTTTATTCACACTCACACAGACAGATAAATAAAAAAGGTAATTGTGCTCATGCTGTAGAGTCCACTGCCCTTTTCTAGCTGCAAAATGTGTGTACAATTTTTTATCCATAATATATTGACTGCACTACTATGTACCTGCGCGCAGGTAAGTTAAGTGCTTTATAGCATGTGAATATGGTATAGTGTATACTAATCGCTGCACATCCACTTTACTCCATTCCCATCGGAATCTTCATCATCATCACAGTATACACTCATTATATTATCGTCATCCGGCACTCATTATTTTATCATTTCGCTCTGGCGCATGTTCTTTTCATACTTAAATGGGTAAACAAAACAAAATCGCCATTTTTCTGCACCTCATGCATATGTGTCTTGTAATGGCAATCAGAATGTTGCTTCCTTCCTCCATTTTTTTCGTGTTTAATATTAGAAACCATAATATGCAATATACTTAACAAGACTTGCACTTTTTTAGCTGCACAACCTTAACGGAACAAAATTGTCGCTTTGAGCATAATAAGGATGAATATTAGTTAGTTGTTACCTGTGCAAAAAAAAGTTATCATCATAGATGCTTCCTGTCACCCTTTCCTCGTGTACACAGAAAATATATACATATCTGTTCCTGCGAGCTCATGTAATAGTTCCTCCCATTCCTTCCAACTTTAATCTGTAAGCTGTAATGTTGGGGTTTGTAGGATATTTTTTCAAATGTTAATGGCAACAGTGTTGTTACTCGTCATCGCCACCATCGCGCACACCTCACGGTTACGGCGATAAGGAAACTAGTGGAATGGCACCAGGAATAATGATAATAATAACAATCATCATGCCTGTTCAACAATGAGCAAAGAGAAACTTTCATTCCTTTTCAATCCACTCGTGAGCGTGATTTCCCTTTCCATTTCATTCCATATTCGCCAAAAAATATATATAGCTTCGTCACACGCAGCAGCCGTCGCCAATAATGTATCATGATGAAGGGAAGCGTTTTTATTTTTTCGCGAATGCCCTACGTGGAAATAAATTGTGGCCAAAAATACAAGCAGGCATATAATAGTCCTCCTGATGTGGTTGTGCGGTTGTGTGAGTATAATCACCGGGATAATGGTGATGAACGCGTTACTATAATAGCTAATTGATAGACGAAAGAATAAAAAAAAAGTGCCAGAAGTGGTAATTATCATATTGTTACGTGTGCTGATTGATTGTCACCCATTTCAAATTTTTTTGATACAAAGCGTGAGTAAATGGGAATGAGGTTGTAAAAAAAGAGTCAGTGACTGACATAATGTCACTCAATTATTTTATGTAGTCAACCAAACTATGTAACATATACAATATAAGAGGTGAATGCTTTAAACATTACGGGAATAATTTACGACAGTTCCTTTACACGCGTGACACTTGATTGGATGAATGAACCTTACTTCCACTTTTTACTAGTTTGGGGGAAGTGGAAAAGCACACACGGCCAAAGGGCCACAATGTGTCAACGGACTTGACTTGCCCACAAAATTTGTGAGGACCATTTATCACTGGTTATTCGAAAAAAGAGTAGGTAAAGTGGCCATAAAAACATCGTGGAAAAGAAGAGAGGATATAGTACCTATTACTAATTTATCGTACAATGATACTCAGAAAAGCCTATGTGTGTGTTTTTTAGGGTCGCGAGGTTGTTGCCTTTTGAAAATACATGCATGTCAACCCACAAGTATCACGATGATTGGATTGGTGACTATTTTTTTCCCTGACAATGTTATGCATACCATTTTTTTGCATTATCACTGTGAGTCAAACTGATCAAATGAGGAAATGAATGGTTCCCTGTAAATACACAGTAATCACGATAACTGATATGATAATTAATGGTATTGGGCGATGATAGGTAAAAAAATATATATTATGGAGGAGCAGACACAAGAAAATAAAAATGATTGTCAAAGTTGTTATAAACGTTATTTATTTATTCCTATTCCTGGCGATGCTGTAATGAGTGTGGGAAGAAAGGTCAATTTTTAAATATCCTCTTGTTCTGTTCCCTTTGCAATAACGTCAAGAATGACTATTATGCACACACACTGCGCACCTTATACTACATTATTTGGGAAAACGATTGGAGCTACTTCGAGGTGCAATAACTCTCTCGAGCAGTTCAAGAGTTTAAAACATTAATATTATATTTTATTTGTAAAAGTGACAGTAAGATCAAAGTGGTGGTGGACAACGACACTTTATAACACATTCCATCCGGTTACCCTTTGACTTTTGAGTAGGAAACTGCAAAGGGTACTTTTCTGCAAAATGATGAGAAATACACGATAAAATGTTCGAATGGATGGTCACACTCCTTTGCGCAAACTCTACGCATTTCAGGTAACAATGTCAGAGAGTGCCTTATGGCAAGATATATGATTACGTAGAGACATAATATTTCTCAGCCCATGCAAAATAATGTTTCGTCATTAACATCAATGTATAGGTTAGCAGTATGACTTCTTCCCTTCCGACTCCCCTTTCTGATATTTTTTGTTACAGATACCACCGTTTTCATGTCACCTCAGAGAACAATAATTTTAAACATGGTGGGTGGGCTTTATGAGAGTGAGTTACAAAATTAATAATAATAATGAGAAGCTGTGCACTTTGGAAACCTAATTTTTTGAAGCAGAAAAGTTTGTGAGAGTATGATATTCTGTATTTGCATACAACAAAGCGGATACAAGTATTGAGAAGTCTTTGACTGCTTATCTGCGCGCATAATGATGACAAGATGAATCTAGAGTTCATAAAACCTTTTGTTCTGTGCTAAATGTTAAGGAATTGGAAAAAATAAAATGGAATCCAAGGCAGTGCAAGGGGCAATGATCTTTTTTGTTTCAGGTGGTGATAAAATAATAATGATGTGAACTTCAAGCTTGCTAACACACACACACAAGACAATTTAGCAAGGGTGCACACATATTTTTGGTAAACACACAGGAAATGGTTTGCTACAATCACTTATATGATTAAAGAAGTCATACAGAAAAAAATGTACACATTTAAATAAGTAAACTTGCAAGCAAATATAGACTTGATAATGATTTGCTATGCAAAAATTGTATAAAAAATAACTACTCAAACTGATCATGTTATAACTTGTATCCATAATGCCTATATATAAGTATTTGCCTCTATGTTACATTTTTATGATTGCCATATTTTTCACCTCTTTGGAAACGCTGCTGATTGATTTTTCTCTATATATTGGCTTTGACTTTATATTTGTAAACTTGGGTGCTCATGAAAAACACTGTTGCATTTACTTTGTACTAAAGCCCACGCAAACAATCATTGTATATAAATACAAGATCTATGAAACAGTGAACAATAAATGATGTTTACTTTTAAAAAGAGACATATTGTCTTTACGCATCCCTTATCTTGGAGTTGGTTGGAGGAAGGGAAAAACAGAAAAGGAAAAGCAATTAAAGCTAATCCCGCGCACTCTACTAAATTGGGAAACGGGAGAAAATAAAAAAAAGTAAGTAAGTGTCTATGTCTGATGGAGAAGCGCATGGAAGGTATTTTCTTTCACGTGGAAATCTACTCACACATGTAAACAAACTCAAGTCTTCAAAAAATTACGTATTATTTTCCCTGATGGAGGAAAGCATGGGCGAAGAAGGAAAACATATTAGGCAATATAAACCAAACTTGTTGAGTGAAAATACCTGGGAGAAGAAGATAGATCACAACAACATTCAGACATTTTAGAGGTATGTGTACACAAACACAAGGAACAGGTCAATAACCTACGTCTCGGTCTCGTGTAAAGTCGGATGGATATGTGACTGTGAAAGTATCCGGACCTTTACCAATCCAGAGTGCAACTTGTTCCGAGAGGAAATTCTAAACACATTTTCTCCTTTAACTGTCACGACAATAATATGCACACATAAGTAAGCAAGCTCGCTTTTTCAGTTCCTGACTGGAACAACAAAAGCACGCTTCAATAAAAAACATTATAAAACGCATTTCATGTCTGGATGTTTTATTTTGAAAATGGTGCTAATGACATCACTTAACCCGATGAGGAGTGTTTTTTTACAGCGTTCCGGGATATATGTACATATACACGACGATTGCAAAACAAAACAACTTTTTTTGTTTTGTAATAAAAGTTATAAACTTATGAAAAAGTTATTTTTGTAATGAAACACCTACATAACCTAATATTTTTATTCTGGTTCAGTTAAGTCATTCCTCCGACTGAACGTAAAAAATGAAATTATTCCATGCAGTTCCTGAAACAAAAGCTTGTCAGAACGAAAATGTGCGGTGCTACACATGAAATAATAAAAACACGGTACAAATCAGTGTCATCATCACCATTCATTTTGTTCTTGTTATTATACATGTATACATTTTTATTTTAGACTCGTGCAGCCAAAAATGAAAGGGCACTCAACCCACTCACTCGAGACAAAAACTTGAGAGAATAATGCGACTCTTTGAAGCGAAGATGTAGAACAGTAACCCCGAAGAGATGCGGAAGAAGAAAAATCGAATGGGGACTTTAGCTTTCATTTTTTTTAAAAAAAAAGATGTACTCTACTAACTGTCGCCACTCTTTTTTTTTCATGTCGTTGATCGACAATGATTTAACACTTGCATGGTATACATGTGTAGTAGAAGATAAGGTAGATGCAAATCATGTTCAGGAGTGCACTACAACTACCACGTTCGCAAAAAGAATCTCTGTGACATAAATGTCTACTGAGATTTATAAGGAAGAAGAAGAGAGGTAGAAAGAAAAATCGTGATTATTCACAGAGACAAAAGGAACAGTCGTGCCGTGTGGTGTGTCCTATTGTTGTGTGATGTTATGCAGTAGTTTAAACTTACGGATGAGCTCACGTAACAAAAACAAGCAACACTTCGTCATGATCATCATGATGAGCATGTATTTTTGTGCGCCGTAGCATACTACGAAAATTTTCTTCTTTATACACAAATGCCTTAAGGGACTAAAACCACATAAAAGTCCATTATTATTACGCCTCTCTTCTGTTCCCTCTCACTCCATCCCTTGTGTTCTGACATGACGTGCCTCGGGATGAATCTAGAAGCATGCTGACCGACTGACAAAAAAACGTTATTTTTTAGGGAGTCACTCTTCCCTTTCAAAAAATCATTTACCGTTTTTTCCTCCACTGACTCTACACATATGTGTACAAAAAGAAGTGAGAGTGTTGTGTGTGTGTTGAACCACGATTTCTCTTTCCTTTTTTCTTATGGTCCATTATCACTTCTTTTACAAGCGACGAGGGAGAGAGAGAGAGGGAGGAAGCAGAAAAAAATTAAGACTGTCCTCAGTTGGAAGTTACCTATTCCTGCTATTACGTCATTCTTTTTTATTGCTCATTTATTGCTCCCTACCTATATATCCTTCTTTTATTCATTCATTCAATTTACGCATGCCTTTGAGAAAAAAAAGATTGAAAAAGACTGGGAAATAAAAATAAAACGTAAAGTTGAGTGACAACAATTGGTTAGTGTGGCAGTGGTTATATCAGTTTGTCTGTTACATAAGCAAATCTGAAGAAAACCAGATTCAAAACAGAATTCAATAATGATTTTTTTTTCTGCAAAAATGGTTTTGGGTAGCCGTTAACACACACACACACACATAAACATCTACGATCACCATCATTATCTTCAGTAGTGAGCCTAACCAGCAGAACTAGTTTGATTGGTTAGACTGACCAAGTCACAAGCACGAATGTATACGTAGACTCACGCATATTTGTATTCCCTCACTTTCGTTGGTGGTTATACAACTATACGGTCACGTTGGTTGATGAGACATTTTTGCATAATAATGATTATACCACTGGCTCTTCACAAAAATTTTTTTTGACTCAGATAATGCACACACTGCGTCTATTATGAAACATGGCCGGATATAACAACTTATAAATTATGAAATAAGATGTAAATAAAGAAAGGGAAGGTAAGTTAAGGTAACCAACCGTGATAGTCGACGTGGTCGTCATCATCATCATCGTCATCGTCATTCTTTCATCTTTAAAAGAACTTATTAATTCTATACCTACCTAACTCGAATAAAAAAAGGGAATGCCACCACTAAAAGGGTATTGCCCCCTTAATTCCTTTGTAGCTCTGCACTTCCTTTATTATTAGCATTAATAGTTTGAACGCTTTGAGTCCATTGTGAGAAAAGTATAATGTTCCGGTTATAGGCTTAGTTAAGCAGTAAAGCGAACTTGCTTTACATATAATGTACTTATATGCTCGCTATTATTATTACAATTACTTTTATGTCAAAAAAATATATACGGAAATGCCTGAGCGTTGTATTGTAGTTAGCATGTGCATACCAATCCCATTACTTTTCGCACATTTTTATTATGATGATTATACGCAGAAGTACCTAATCTGCACACCGCACGAAGCTTTGCGGATTAGAGGAAAAAGCATGAAACATAAAGAAACTCCACTGACTGAGTAACTGAGTGACTGACTGAGATAGTTTATTGTGATTACTATAATGAGCTGTAAAATAGGATTTTTCATTGTTAAGTTAAAGGCTCCTCAACAATTGTTACGTGATATCTTGCTTACCTATATGTTCAGACATACACTCACGCTTTTTCTTGCTTCACCGTGTCTCTTTTCGTGGGGAATTTTGATTATGATTATGACTTTGTTCCTTTGGGGAAAAATCACTTCCTGACTCGTGCCTTGTCTCTCTCTCAGCGAATATCCTTTTCTATATGTTTCAACTATAAATGGCACTCTTATTATTATGTATGTGGTAGGAGCACGCATAATCGCGAATAAGCTGTGTGATAATAATGCAAGTTCGAACTGATGGCAGCAGCAGGGATCATCGGCCCTTCATATAATGGTGAATTTATAAGCAAAGGAACATGAGTAATTTTTTAAAAGACACGGAACAATGCACTTAAAAAAACTTAAAGAAAAGTGCACGCCAGTAAGTGAGCGAGCTTGAGTGTGTGTGTGTGTGTGGGATATGTCTCATGCCTTCGCAATCATATTTATTATAATTATTTTGAGATTTGATAATCATAATAATAGCGAGCAACTTGAACTGAGTTGACCGCACACACGTTTTTTCATGCTTGATACGAACCCAGCCGGGTTACCTAAAATGAACTCAGACCAAAAAGTCACAAGAAGTCAACAACAATAATAACAGAAACTGCGATTGCAATGAAATATATTAAATTCACCAAAAAATGAGTGTTTTTCTTTTGCACTGCACTAGTAAATTCTGGTGTGCTCTGTTACACTGCAAAGATAATCATGTGTGCAATAATATATGCAGACAATTTAGAAACACAAAAAAGGTACAGCTACACGCATACGTCATTGTAGGTATACATATATACATACATAAGTTTATCTCTTCCTCAGAGATTATTGGCTTTTGACATTGTGGTAGGAAGGAAGGGATTGCATTAATCACACAAAAATCATATTATTGTAAACACTTATTTTTTTGCGAGAAACAGTAGCTGCAGCGTGTCGCACACAAACGGTTATAAAAGGTAGTTATTACTGGTAACTATATTAGTTGAATGGACTCACTGAATTTTTTGTTTATTTCTACACACATTTGTTACCATTTTGCGTGTGTTTTTTCAAGAAGTTTTTTTATAAAAAAAAACGGAAGGGGAATGAACCTTTAGGAAGTCTGATGAACAAAACGCATTTTATATTGACATCACATCAGGACAAAGCTCCACTTTTGCTGCAACAACGCGTACACAACAGACACATTGTATTGTGATCTTGCTCGAGAGTTCAGAAGCTTGTCACTACATAGGTGCCGTAAATGCATAAAAATGTAATTATTGGAATTGCATAAGGAACGATCTCACACAAAAGAACCCATATTTTATCTGATCGAGAAGGGCGTTCACATTCAAGACGTGATGCATGTTGTTGGAGTACACTTGGAGAATAAAAAAACGAATGGAATGGATGGATTTAGCTGACAGTTAAAACCGCAAGGTGATTTCCTAAGATGTGTAGTAAGGATTCAATAAGAGCGATCAGATCTGTATTTTGATTGGAATCTAATTTACATTCAATTTGTTCTTTTATACAGCAAAGAAAATCTTGGTGTCAAGAACGGGCATTATGTTAGATATTTTTTGCCAACAACGTCACGTCGCCGGCTACTTAATATGTATCATTTTAATAATCTTTCCTTTTTTTGGCATCAAGTACCGTACTATAGAGATGTTTTCGAAATTTATCTTGCAGAATTACAAGGTGATCAGATTTCACTGGAAGTTTGTGTACGTCATTCTGGAATCAGAGACCACACACATATGTATAAGCTATGTGTACCAACGACCCCGGCGAGGGAACAACTGAATGAATTTTTTAAAACTTCATCTGAAGGTATGCTTCACTTTTAAAAAAAACATGTGATTCACAAAGATAGATAATGTTGACAGTTCATCATCCTGAACGGAATGCATGAATTTCAAATTTTGTTCCAATTCTCAAGAAACGGATTATATCAGTTTGGATATCTGTATTGAGAGAAATCCTTTATTATATTTTGGCAATATTTTTTTGCTTTTGCATACAATTTTGTTACCGATAATAGTTATATTTTTTTGGAGATAGCCAGCTTGTTTCCAAGCTTCGTCACAACATCACTCAACACGAAAGTAAACATTTCACACCAACATACTTAAAGATCATCAACCTCGTCCATTTGAATGCACCTGCGTAAAAAATGGAGGAAAATAACAAGGTAAGAATAACAGTTGTACGCATTCATCTCATGTTTTTTTTTGTTCCTTCAGTTCACTTCAGAAGTTATAGTCCCACACACGTAGGATTGCCTACGTAAAATCCAAGTACCTAAGTATTTTTCCAAGAGTTATCTGTAGGGACACTTTTCCCCTCATCCAATTAAACTGTGTCAATCCGGGTGGCAAGAAAGTTTTTGGTAGGGTTATTTCGACACTTTTGAAAACATAATTAGTCGAGGGATAATATATCCGTATTTACACAAGTTTCCAAAGAACGGTGGTGGTGGTGGTGGGTGTATATTTATGTCATCTTTTCCAGACGCAACAGTTACTTCCGGAATTGGTTTTGCGAAATGTCAGGCGTGACAAGACCAGCACACCAGAGGCTTTATAAGATAAACACATTCTTGGGTGAATTCTTGTAGCTACCAAAAATAGCGTATCTACTAGCTACACTTCTCTTCTTCAGCCTCCATTCCATAATTTCATGCTTGGGATTTAGTATGTTCACGCCTTGTATGAGTATCACATTTGGATTTATCATATTCCAAAAAGAAATAAAGTACATAGATACATGCACATGCAAAATAGCATATTACGGTTTTACAAGTCTTCTACGAAGTCTTCATGTATCATAATACCAAGAGAAACACCTCAAAACCCTTTTGTTACTTACGCAAAAACCGCAGATATGATAATGCTCTTCTGCTGATACATATCTAACCTCAAAAAGTTCAGCAAACGTCCTTCTTTCCGATACAAACAGACAGATTGCGAATACAAGTAATATTGTAAGAATATATTTTGTTTCTGTTGAGAGCACAGCAAACTTATAAGCCCTGTAATGCGGCTGGTCATTGACTTCACTTTTTATACATGACATGTTTACATTTCCTGTGGTACTCCTGATGATAATGTGGTTGCTTCTGTGTCCCTATAAAAGTACGGATAATATTATTGCAATTCTTTTTTAGCATGATTGCTCAGAATTGCTTGGAATACGTAGGGAGCCCATTGTTTATGTTTGAACTGAATTGTTTAAGAAAGAAAAACAAAAAAAAATGTCACATGAGAATATTGCACCTTAAAACTGAACAGTTGGCAGCAAAATCAATTTATTAGAGAATTGCTGAAAAATTGCTTTTGCTCCGTGATAAAATGACACGGGCTATTAATTTCTACATTAATTTCAAATTGACACCAGGAGGGTGTGCGTAAAATTACTACTATTGTTTTAAGGTAATGTAGCACTTCAAATAACGTACGTTTTTTTTTCGACCATCAAAATTAATCCATATTATGATACTTTTTAAGCACTTGGGTGCCTTACCGACTTAAGCCTTCTATAAATAAAGTGCCATTGCCGTAAAAGAAAAGAATGATTACNGGCTATTAATTTCTACATTAATTTCAAATTGACACCAGGAGGGTGTGCGTAAAATTACTACTATTGTTTTAAGGTAATGTAGCACTTCAAATAACGTACGTTTTTTTTTCGACCATCAAAATTAATCCATATTATGATACTTTTTAAGCACTTGGGTGCCTTACCGACTTAAGCCTTCTATAAATAAAGTGCCATTGCCGTAAAAGAAAAGAATGATTACTTCATTCACTAGTCCATTACTACTTTGATAACGCTATTAAAAGCGAAGAAGCAAAACAGCAACTTAAAAGTGACCCATTACACATTTCATGCGCTTATGCAATTCACTTTACTCCCTTCGCTTTAGAGAGACTTGTCATGTGGGAGAAGTTTAGTTGCTGGTCGTTCGCTGATCGTGATTTTGTCATTTATTTTTATTTCATATGGCTGTCAAAAAAAAGAGAAATCTTTGCGAAGCCTACACTTGATGTTATCCAAATGAAATGAGTTAGTAAAGTGAGCAAATGACAAATAGTCAAATAAAGCGACTTCACAAAATAAATTTTACTACAACCCTCCATCGTAAACGCATAATAATATTTTCGTTTTTTACAACCTAAAAGTTAGCCACGTTAAGTCACAATGTAAAATAATCCTTACGTCAGGCGGAGCGATACATTTCATCCCAGTTTTGATTTATGCGTGTCATTTTTTTGAAAGCACACAACAAACGGATTTTTTTTTTGAAGAAGTGATTACTTAACATCGGAGTAGGTATGGTCGTACACGCATGTTTATTCATATTATCATTATTGTGAATGATGAGATATGTTTGATGATGGACGTAAAGAGTAGTGAGCTAAAGAGAGATCTTTTTAAAGAGCATTTTCAAAGCGTCACACAATAGAAGTGCACTTTCCAAAGTTTTATCTCTGTAAAAGCCCACCTTTTTTTCAAAATGTGTCTGTCATTTGCAAATTAATAAATGGGAAAAATTTTCTACTCCCAAATACCTATACCTACAATTTTCATGAATGATGACGACTTATTGATGCTGGTGTGTGTCATATCGGGTATTGCAGTGCCTAAAAGGTATAGGCGCACAACAGTCGTCAACGTCAATCAGCGGTATTAACCCATCGAGAGTTTTTCCTTGAGAAGAAATAAGGTCCTGCCAATAACCTCTCCTCCACTTCTCCTGTACTCGGTACTCCTCGCAGTACGTTTACTGTGATGGTGAGGATGATAAGCACCATTATTATTTTAATATAAGATATGAGCTTTTGATCACATGTCCGCTAACACAATCTCCTAAAGGGATGTATATTGGAAGTGATTCATTCATTCTCCACAATATTCATCAATGATGATGATGATATCAGATCAGGTAAGGAAAGGAACATTTTATACGCACAGGAGCCCCAAAAAATCAATATTATTATGTACACTCACTCAGAAGCTCATCATCAGCGTGAGTAATACATAATTTTTAGTGGGACTACTGTGAGGAGAGAAGTGGATATTTAACACTGTTTTTGTGAGCTTGTTTAAGGCCCTCTCAGTATTTAAATTGAAGTGATTGTAGATTAGGCTTGTTATTTTGATGGTTTCAATTGACTATGTGGAGCGAAGTGTGTGTACAGTTTGTATGTAATTATATATGTATAAGTATGTGGCAATATTTCGAAAGTCCTGATGAATTAATGAGGTGCTTCTCTGTTCAACTTGTCAGTATTAGCAAACCGTATTTAGAGGGAGCTTTATTGTTGCCACTAGACATTCAAGTTCTAAAGCTCGTTTTTTAAATGTTTGCGAAAAAGGCTTCTCTCTCGACAATTTACATTATGGAACAATGGCTCCTGCTCACTATTGAATGGTAAATAAGCAAGCAGGGGATACGACAAGAGGAATAATTATTACAAAGTTTAAAAAAATTGGGAAAGTACAATGTATGAATGTCTACCTCGCGATAGAGATAATAATAAATAAATACCTAACTATGGTTTATTCTAATATTTTTGATAAACATCTCAGAGTACTAGTACTGCGGATGCCGGGTTGAGTGAACTGCCTTCAACTACTTCATCTGAAGGTAAATGGCAGGTGAGCTACCATTGCTCTTGCGAAACAGTTTAATGACTCTTTTCAATTCCCTCTACTTTTTGTCTAGTGGACTATACTCGGTTTTGTTTTTTTTTATTGCATATGAGGACTCTCTTTTTTTATGTGCAGGCTTCCCTTTGCATGCTAAAATTGCGTAACACCTTAAATTGGAAGTGTGTTTGCGAAGGTAATTTTGTCTTATATAATTACTCAAACATTGCAAGTTCTCACGTTTTCTTTACCAAGAACAGTTTACAAGAAAATGTTTCAGGTCTTGGTATTTCTTATTTTGTGATGAACGTCATTCATTCTTCTATGTAAAGGTGCTGTTGTTTACACACTTCCGGTACAAATCTTTATTAGATCGATAACTCCACTTGATATTCTCAAGGCACGTATATATGATATGCAGATTTGATAAAACGTGTGTTTGTGATTTAAGTTCAGAATGCCAGTTGTATCATTGGCTGCTTCTTGAGGACGTGAACTCGAGTTTTGCAAATACAGTGTACACTTAATAATTAGTGCCAATTTCGTTGTAATCTTAGCTCATTTAGTGTGCATTAAGGGGCATTAGCAAAGTCAGACGCAGCGTGCATATTATGACATTAAAGGGCTAAAATTATTCAAACATTTTTGTTGAGCAATAGTAATGGCAGTGCAAAATAGTGGTCACTCGGTCCTTTACCTCTGCACTAGAAATGTTTCATTTCTGGCAAGACGCTACAGGAATATAAAAAATTATGTCCGCACAAAAGTTGGAAAATTTTAATACCTCCACCACTCCACTCACTTTTGAACCTCCAGAGTCATCTCTATTCTATCAGATTGGATTGACAGTGCCTAAACTCAATCTCACTGTTGCATAATCTCATAAATTGTTGCAGATGATTTATACATTTTTTAAAATGAAATTTACAATAAAAGGAAACGTACATCAACACAAAGTCTCTTATTAAATTCCACACAATAATGGCTCAGGCTACTCAACAATCTAATAAATTACTTTTATATACAAAACTCGAAGGGCAAAAATTTTCCATGTGAATGATTGGAAAGTTCATCAAACTTTGACTCGACACTAATCAAATGCATAAATCTAGTACGCACAAATTAGCATTATTACGTCATCCATCATCCCCTCCTATCCTATCCTTCCAGTAATAATGTTAGCTTGCGCATTATCTGCAAAAAATGCGTATGTGTGCCACGCCATTTCCCTTTGACATATGGACCTCGACGGAACAATTGTCCATTGTTACGAGCTTCATCAGCGTGCTTAGGAGAGCGTCAGCAAAAGTGATAGCAGTGGATCAGTAGAGTAGTAGAACTTTTTTTGCCAACAAAGGAATGGATCAGCACAGGGATGTTCTTTAGCCAGACCAACCTACAACATTTTTCCACTAAACCCAGCAGCAGCAATAGCAGCAGAGAGGGCAAGTGGTGCACACAAGCCATAATCGCAACAATACTATATGTTCATAACTCTCGTTACGTATACAAGAACGCTCATCAATCCATGTTATATTAATAGAAGTATCATTTTTTCGTCTCCATCTAGCATGCACGATATGCAGGATAAAATGTAGGTTTACATTACAATAGTCAATACTCCACAGGAGTAAATAGTGTGGAGAAGAGAAAAAAAAAGAGAATGGGATGAGAATCCAGGTCAAGCTAGTCAAAGTCAACAATACGGTGCAACGAACTCTGGCATTCGTCATTCACTAAGGTCCCTTTTTACCGTGGCACTTTTTTATACAATGTTTTTTATATGGAGCCATAAAAATAATGCATGCACATAAATATATATAGGTAATATCCATTTGCGTATGAAGTGGTGTGGATACACTTGTGTGCCATGGATGAACACTCCACGATTCCTTATACTTATTCCATTCGATTCTTTTTAGTATGAAAAAATGTTATGCGTCAATACAAGTCACCCATGGATTTACCCACGCCATGGATGTCGACAAAAAAAACGGCACATGGAGAGTTGGAAAGTTTTACCTAGATTATTATACGATTTCGTTTAAAAGGATACTTCAATGCACGAAAGACGCTTGCACAGGTAATCATAATTTTTTTTTCAAGTTGGAAGGTTTTCTTGGTATCTTGCTGGTTTCCCATCTGTGGTGATGATGTTGTTACACAAAAGTTGAAAAATAGCATTTCAGTTATTTTCATATATTATCGTGTGGTAATAAATATTAGAGAAGGATGTCACGACGAGCTTGTAGATCATCGTGATGATTATCATAGTAGAAATTGCAGAGCAGATGTGACGTTATAGAAATCGCTTTTCGCACATTTTCCAAAAAGCCACTTGAAAAATTACTGCCGCCCGATACTCCCCCTTCTCCAAAGATAAGTATCTCTATGGTTAGCACATGATCATGGTGATAAAAATGATGAGCGCTATAAGTTGATACTTTTTTTTACTCCGTAAACGATGATCTTAGCGGGTCCCTTTTTTGACAAGGATTATTTAAGCGAAAGTTGTGATATTTTGTATCACGCAACGCACTTTTTCGTATGCATTGTTCTCCAAATTTGATGATTGAATGGACACTGACTGAGCTCCGAGAGTGAAAAAAATAAAGCATACTCTTGTGTACAACAATGTCGTTTACAGCAATTTGCGTTATTACGTGTGCTAAGTGCATAAAAAAAGAACTTTGTAGTATCAACAATAATAACGTTATGCATTTACCACGTTAAACCGTACTTTGTTGGTTGTTCAACAATTATGGTCGTCGTTTTTTTTTTTTTTTTGTCGCAGAGTCTCAATGTGATGGCTAAATGACTTAAAAGTGGAAGAGTAATGAAAAGGATGCAAGTTCTCATTCAAAACTAAAAAGTTTCGCAATTTGGACTTTCACATTGGGATTTTTTTCTACATCATCGTCATTGTTAATGTTACCTGCATTTTGATGAACATGCAAATACAAATATAGACACACAGCTGAAACTGAGAGTTTTTGTTTGAAGTACACCGTTTCTGTTTATGAATAATGGATCCGAGTGCACTCGTCTTCAATAATGCATAGAGCATGCAATAACGTTTATTACGAACGCAGTTTTCTTCTTCTTCAAGAGCTACCTTGCCAATAACAGATGTGCTAAGAAGTTGAGCCATCCTTAGCTCGGCTCCTTGTTACTGACAATGAGACAAAGCAAAGGACTAACATAACGTCCTACCTAACCCACACGAACAGCTAATACTAATCAGCAAAGACGCATTGCATTATGTCATGTTTTTGGTGCCCTGTGGGTATTACTGCATTGTCTTGGCGAAGAAGCCTTCAGCTTGAAAATTGTGAGAGTTTTGTGTGGTAAGTGCCAACTTAACTTACACAATTCCCACCAGCGCACGCGCCATCCTGTGATAATTTGCTGAAAGTGAAATTTGAATAAACTATCGATTCTCATGTTAAAAGGAGCTTGCACGTTGGTCTGTTTTATGCATTCAAAACCTGTAATTAAAAATTTATGGCACTCTTGAATTTCAGGATACCGGAAACATTCGTCATTAGATACTTTCAACATTAATGTTTTTACTTATGATGACTTGTTGTTGATAACCTGTCTGGGACCTCGTTTTTTCTTAGCTGGTCACACTTACTAATTTTTTATGAGTTGTGCAAAAGGACATACAACTACTGCCTGCTGCTTGTTCCACAATTCAGAGTCGAGACAAAATGACTCCGTCGTAATCAGCACTCTGTCTGATGGAAAAAAAGCGAGAGTTGTTGGAGACAAAAAAAAGTAGGACTTTGTCCATATTCATTGCCTTCTCAGAAAAGGGTTAAACTACACACATATACACATGCCTTAGCATTGAACACAAAAAAAGTTCGGCTATGCAAGGCAAAGAAAAAAACTCGTTACAATAAAAAGCAATGCTTCTGGCGGAGGCTCAGTATTGTTGCATCGTAATATGTTTGGTACTTGTGAGTGTGTGTTCCTCAATAAATCCTAATACGATTACGTGCCTTATGCCCTGTACCGGACGAAGGGAATGAAACTGCTGTTTTGAGCATGTACCGTGACTAACTCTGTTTGTCCCAAAAGCACAGCAAACTGCGCTCGGTTAACTGGGATAAGTACATTAAGCACTATATAAAAAGGACTAGGAGAAGAAGGAGCTACAATATAAAACTACGAGACAAAGTTGCAGATTGAAATATGCAGGCTATAAAAATGTAGCAGAAGTTGTGGTCATGTAATATAAGTGGATATGGCTGCTCTTTTTTTGTGCGCGACATAGAAACTATCGCATATGATTATTATTATGGAAGGATATAACCCACATTGAGATAAGCCGTAAGAGAGCCAAAGTTGCACCGACGAGAGGATGAATGTATGGATATAAAATCTAGCATAATGACATGTTTATATCTCGTACCACGAACAACGACGTGTTCATGGATATCCTTAAAATACTTTGTCGACTACTACAAGTACGGTAAGTTTGGTTTGGAGTGAACCATGTGCATACATTTAATATAACCGTCGTCGTCGTCATCATCATCATCAACAACAGCATCGTCGTAGTAAAAATTGAACAAGGAGAAGAGTTGATTGAACTCTGCAGCAGAAAGTGGGTCAAAACCTAATCCATGATAAAGCAGGGTACGAACGAGCATGCAAGTAATATACATAATGAAAAGAGTTACATTCATGCTGCATGAGTCGCCTTTTGGAAGTATACAACGTCTGTGCTGTAGGAACCAAAAACACAGTGCTTGGATCGTAGTCGTGCGATGATGATGAACCACGGCGAGCCAGAGCTTTATCCAAACACTCACTCTCACATGTGTTTTACCAGCAGCGGAGCAGCAATGAGAAGAAGGAGACCAATATTATTTAGGTGTGAGCCACCTACTCGCAATCCATCCATCACCAAAAACACTTTACTTTTGCAAAAAAAAAATGTCCATGCATAGTATACTAAAGAGCGCCTAAAATTGGCGTACCTATCATCAAGAGCATTTTTCCATATTATTGTTGTTCCATTAAAGGTTGCCACTCTAACTTTTTTAGCCTTAAAACTAAAGCCCGACTTGAAAAGGGAGTGTCATTTCAGAGAAACAGTCAGAGAACCTTATCGCAGAATAATTTAAACGTACTTAATAATGACTGTAATTTGTCACTCTATTTTCATTTCAGAAGTGCAGTTTAATCGATCTGGCATTATTATTATTTTTTATATTTTAGTGCATTTTATGGAGGCACGAAATCCACGCATTAAAAATATGAATTAATGTTTTTAAAACTATGACACTGATCTACATATTATTTTTATGAGTCTGTACACAGCTGTATATTATGCAAAATATGAAGCAAAAAAAAGAGGATGAAAAAAATGTCGCAAGAATTAGAAGGAGCACGTAAACGAAATAAATCTGTGCATTGTGTGTATTAATACGTCCAGTTATTTTATCGTCCACGTTTGATCTACTTACAATTGGATGACTTAATATTTTTGTTTATATGTTTAGTAATTTTTTCTAGCTATACTCCTCAATTATATATCGAACTCCTTTTCATCTCAGCTCTGACGGAAATGGAAACTTGTGTGCCTTTCCTGAAGGTTGTCCTGATTAAGTTTCACTCACCCCATGTCAGTGCAACCATGAGACCTAAAATAATCTTTGCCACAAAAGATCGTCATAATCTCATCGTCATCGTATATAGATTACCATGTAGGCAAGTTGTTCTTTTTTACAGTAGTACTATTCCCAACCAAAAATTATCCACTTGCACGAAAACTATAACAAAAATTGCTTATATGAAATTTGTGGCAAAAAAATATTCCACTCCTATACATTTCTGCATTATGAAAGCAAACAGCGCCCTTTACATATACATATGTATATGCACCTCCTTTTCATCAATACCCAGACGTGCGCGTAGATGAAATTCAATGAAAATATTGACCGTGATATGCTACATTATGCTCTTTAACGACATAATTATTGTACCATCACGATCCATCCTGTACATAGATGATATTAAGTAGTAAATTTTTTTCAAGTCTCAACATCATGAATTCAATCATTTCAACTCATTAAAACTGAATTGACTCTTGACACCATCATTCATGAAGATCATAATATAATCGAAGAGGATAATTTATTACTGGTAATGATACTGAATTGATATTCATGATCAGTTTCACTTATTAAAACATTCTTTTTAGATGCTCTCTCATATGAAACCCTGGGGAAAGCATAGAAATTTGAAATTAATTTTCTTGAAATGGGAACCACATATCTATCGACCGACCGGTTAATCAAAAGTGCGATACATTTTTTGGTTCGGACTTTATGGTCCAAAAAAATGTTGTTAAACTATAAACAAAACACTGGGGATTGAGACTTTTGTCGGAGACAAACAATAAAAGTGAACATGCACAAGTTATTATCTTCCATCACGACTCAAACAAAAAACTTAACGCTAAAAACTTTTTTATATCTTTTATTTAATTTATCCCGTCCCGTATGTACCAAAAAAGTGCAAACAAACTTGCACAAATAATATAAAGTTTCTTTTTTCATGTCATGTCAGCCCACTATTAAGTATTTTGTCATGGAATGACAAAACTCATATAGTCTGTGTGTAGCTGTTCCAAAACCATTCAACGATCGAGTCACTGCGTCCCATATTAGCCTAAATTGGGATCAGTAAAACATTGACCGCAACCCTAGAAAAAAAGAAGTTCATGCGGCGATACGATGCCAAGTGTACTAAAACGCAGTATAAGCTTGGCGGAATACACAGTTTAAAACCTCAACGACAGAAAACTGAGAAGTTATTTTTTTTTCGCGAATGCTCCTGCATTTTCCCCCATTTTCTGCAGAATGACAATGGTACATAAAGTTTTATCATGTCACATTCCTCAGTTGATATAAGCTTTGTTTGTACTCACTTTAATACAAACAAAATATATTTAAGATAAGAAGTAGCAGCAACAGATAGACAGATACTGAAGAGAATATCAACAATTTTATTGGACCTATCTTGTCAGGAGAGGAATAACTACTTTTTCGGTAACAATCTGGTGAAATCAGGACACGCTATTTTCTTTTGTTGTAACTTCCCAAGTTATAGCAAAAGTTTCCCTTTCAATCAAAAGCTATTCCTTGTTTAAATTGAGGTATATATCAAAAATATATATATTATACAATGTTATGCTGCAACACAACCGTTACGCGTCGGACACACAGAGGATTATATCATATTATGACATGTCAAAGAACTTGCAAAAATGACTGATGGGGATCGCTGATAAGACATTATGAGTGTCCTACATATGCATCAATGAACTTTTTTAAGTCTTCATTCCAAACCTACGATGGAAGCATATTTGTGTACCTAAGTCAATAGAGTGATTTACATGGAAAGCCGTGGAGCAACTTGAGGTTGGCAAAGATAGCATATAACGTACTCACACATGATTTCTTGGTCGTCGTCGCCACCGGTCTTTTCCTTTCACTGTAAGGAATATACATATATATATATATCTGAGTAATTTAGTATGCATGACTTTCTGAAAAAGCACGGGCTCTTGAATTATTTAGGGTAATATGCAGGAATGTACATGACTTTCAATTTCAACGTTCACAGTCATGATATTGTGATAGCGGCGAAAGGGAAGAAGTAGGTAACACATATTTTCCCTTTTAACCCACCTAAATATGTTCCAACCCTCCGTATTCATCCGAATGTCGAAAGTTTCCAAAAAGAACATTCTTACCGCAGACATAATGAAACACTCTACAGAATGTTCATATACTCGTGGGGAAAATATTGAGAGTCGCATGTGCTTAATATAATGTTATAAAAATCTCTCATGTACAAGAATGAATGTGGCAGTAATGCAAATCCAGCCAAAAAAAGAGAAACCAGGCTAACGCCATTCAGCACAATAAACTTTTTTCAGGACACACATAAAAACCCCGAACTTTTGGTTTCATTTCTAATGGAAGAAAACTCGCACCACAAAATTTTCAAAACCTTGCCTTTATAAATATATTATCTGAAATGCTGTTATCATACCGCAATAATTCCTCACTTCTGACTGGTTGAACACCCCTTTTCGGAGGAGTGAAGGTGAAATAAAAAAAAGGAGACTACGCTTACCACCACACAGGCTACTCAGCAGTGTAATGTTAAGGTAGCTATTTCCTCATTCTTTGTTTGCAAAAACTCAAACAACTAAAGAATAGGATGATGGATGGATATCACCAGTTAATGTCAGTTCAATGGAAAAAGTAAATATACAAAAAAAAACTTCAATATTGGCAAGTGCAGCTTTGACAAAAATGAATGGATACAGCGTGATAAACTAGTGACATAAAAATTACACTGAATTACACATGAAATTTAATAGGTAAAGTTTGCTAAATTAACAAGCCTGGAGTTCCGCATTAGGTTAAAAAATGTTTGTAACATAAAAGCTTCATTATAAACACACTTAACTAACGTCTATCAGTGAAAGTTCTTTTATTTTGTTGTATTCGCAAAAAAAAGAAGGAAAGGACGTGATAAGAACCCTCGAGGAAATTGCAATAGTCTTTTCATTACCACCACCACTAGTGCCGCCACACCGGGCTTTACATGAAGCACGAAACCTTTTCACCCGGAAAAGAACATTGGTACAATGGATTTCCTTTGTATGTGGATTCCAGTTCTCGTGGGTTTTTTATGGTTCACTTTCTCATGCAATGTTAATAAGTAAAAGTGCGCATATACCTACGCACACTAGCGGTAGCCTTTAAGGAGAAAAAAGAGGAAGGAACGTAACCCAAATATTATTGACATTCCCACCCTCCTTTTACAAGCTTTCCTAATCGATTCCAATTTTCTCCTTCTTTCCCTTTCATTCTTTTGTCTAAAGTGGAAACTTTTCCCTTGCTACATGTTTTTATTATTTGCATAGTTGAGTATATTATATTGTAGAGTTACTTACTTACTTAGGTTATACCACATACACAACTTCATTCTTTCTTTCCTCGCTAGGCCTTATCCTGAAAGTTTCTTTCATATTTTGCAATCAGCTCTTTCTCTTGCTTACGTATTGTGTCTTTATGATTATTACCCAATAATACTATGCAGCCGTAAAAGGCGAGAGGAAAAAGTGGATATAGTACGACTATACCTATATGATTTTCCTTTTTGCAAAACTTTTCTTTATACTACTTACCAGAGAGAAGTATAACATAACATGCACACATGTCCTTCTGGAAACTGTGTCGGTCAATAACTTTTTACCCCATTCAAACCGGTAATAGGAACATACGTAATCTATATACGTTTCGCTGACTATGTGGTCGACTAAAAATACACATGTACCTACCACTTTTTTCATGTGCCAGCCAAATAAACTCCTGCACAAGAAAAAAAAAGTCTGTGAGTAGTGTGTGCATGCTGGCTGGCTGGCTGCTGTTCGCTATGTCGTGTGCACAGCCAAAAAAAAGCCCTTCATGGATAAAGCGTTTAGTGTGTCTATGTTACGTAAATTGGCTTAATAATATATCCCACTCATGACGATGAATTTTGACCTTTCCTAACCACAAACGAGCAGTAGCAGATATATATATATATATAATGACGAAGGTAGAGCAAAAAGACGAAATAAAATATGTGAAGTAATATCTCAGCCACTTCTGGGTCACCGGAATTTAGATTCTCATTGTATTTTAATTACCCATTATCCCTGTTCCACACTGACATTTATATTTTAATATTGAGTCTAATTTCCATACTTATCAAATATATTTTGCTGGACACTAAAAGCCTTGTTCATTTTCTCACTGTGAAAAAACAATTACACGTACACTTTAATTCCTTACTTCACCCTCAATAATGGCTCTGGAGAGAGTCGTTAAGACAAACTGTGCTAATTCGAGGATTTCCTTTTATTCGAAAAAGGTAATTGACTCTTTTGTTTTCAGTCTCCAGAAACTTTTGAGCTGGAAAGAGTCATAGTACCGGTAATAATCGTAATAACCCGGTTTGTTATTTTCCATTGTGCCTATTTTCATAATAAAAAAAGTTAAGTGTGCATTCAGCATGATGATGGCAAGATCGTCACTATCACCATCATCAGCGTCATCATGTAAACAAAAAACTTCCAGAGCGAACTTTATTCCCATTCTCAGGTTGTTACCCGCATGACCTACTAAGGAGGCTATGTACCAAACTAGGTATTATACACAAGAGCCAATACAATCCACTTTTACGCAACACCAGCCACTCGTAGTGTATAAAACACGACAAGGAGCAACCGTGAATGTATAAATACAGACGATATTATGGAGAGTGTAATCGTAAACCAGAGAAGAAGCCAAGCAAACAGAGGACATGAAAGAAAACCATTCCTGACATCATGCGTCCCTTTTCCATCACCAGAAATAAGGACAAACACGACGTGTTATGACGATACATTATTGACTTTTCCAAGAACTTGAGCAGCACTATAAAAATATATACTCCGGTCATATATTTTCTTGATTGCAGCAATTCACTGATACAAAATAATTAATGCGTGATACTGGAAGAAACAATAAAATTGTCGTTATTTCTTTGTTTGATAATCGTTTTGTGCAAACAGCTGGGTAGCAAGTGCCGACGGGAAGGAGAGTGCATTGGCACCCTTTAAGTGGATTAGTATGGTCTGGAAGTAGCACGAAGCAGGATTGCATGATCTTTTCATGACAAACTAGTATCTGTGAAGATGGTCTCCATCTGGGAGCAAGAGTTCTCCAGTTACTATTAAACGCCTTGTCATTGTCGTTTTTTATATAGGGAAACTTATTGAAAGTCAATATAGAGCTGGAATCTAATGCCGCATGAATTCTTTGTGTGTATGTAAGCTTATTAAAATAGTAACGGGAAACGGAGGTGTCGTGATGATTTACTGTGATGAGAAAAAACATCGGAGGAATTCTTTGCATCCAGTGACAGTAGGTGAAAATGGTATTATTATGTGATGATGATGATGCTCATGTACAACTCACATTTCATTATTGTCGTGTCCAGAAACCTTTATGTAAATATGTTGGAAGCTTTTCCTTCGTTTCTTCTGAAATGTATGTTTATATACAATTCATGTTTTTATACCCACTAATGGTGATGCGCCTGGAAAAGAGATTTATAACCTGAGGTGGGAATTGTCGTTACATCTTCCTCCTTCCTTGTTTCCTTTTGCTGCTGTTAATTTAGGGATAAGTACCGTCACTGTCCTACATTTTCGTCTGCTTACGTATGTTCAATAATAACCTTAAGCTATTTATGAATGACTTGTGGAATATATGTGTGTAGCTGTTCATGTGTTGCTACCTCCTGGTTTGTATTTGTGACAAACTTTTGTGGCCAGGCGTCTGGATGGCAGAGGTAATACCTATTTTACCAGAGCTTAATAGGTTCATCCAGAAGGTTCTATGTAGGAAAATCCTGATTGGGTTCCAATTTGGGGCAAAATGATTTTCAGCAAGAGTTAATTACTGGTTCAAATTAGGTTACACCTCGACACCTCCAGTAAACCAATCTGTGTGGCCTCGGGTGTGGTCACATAATACATATGGAATCAATTTTACATAATCCATCCAGCTAATTTCATACTCGCCATGAGTAATAATTGTACTACCACTCTTTGGACCATGGAATTGGAACCGTTGATGTATCTTGGAACAACGTCGGTTTGCTATATGTTATGCAAACACGAACAAATTTTATGCCTCAACTATTTGCTTAGAGCGATAATAGAGTGTATTTGTACATGAGCGGATGTGGAAAATCAATGCTAACAATCAATCTGCCATGACTTTATTTGCCAGTGGTTTGCAAAGAAAAAGATTACGATAAAAAAAGCGTGCTTGACGAAATGAAATATATATATTGCATCTTTACGATATAGTGCTCCTTCATTCACGACGATAGGGCGCAGACTTTTGTGATAGTGACATTTTGACATTATGAATCAAAACACATTCTGGATAGCTGACCTACTTGCAGTGCAGTGACTTTTCTCAATGACGTTCATACATGCAAATCGCAAAGAGAAGTCTCTCAAATCCTGGATTTCGCTCGAACAAATTGCTTTGATGGAACTCACTTTCATTTTCGTGTGGTATTGCAAAAGTCAGGATGACACTTATTCAGGTAAGACAGTTTATAACGGCTTTTCCGGGTTCATCGAAAGAAAAAAGAACAGTTACTACCTTTGCATAATATCGTAGGAGTTGGATTTGATGCAAACTTACTAATGCTACATGATAATGTACATACTTGCAACATTGCGGCAAGGAGGAGAACATTATGCACACATCAATTTGATATCCCATCACAACCAGAGAGAGAGAGGTAAATGCTCTCTCACTCAATGTGACAG
>JAHZNF010000605.1:4094-28089 GCA_027744215.1 Troglopedetes dispersus | reverse complement strand
TTACGAGACAATTTGCTTAAAATTGCACAACACGTAGATTAGGAAGATACAATGAATGTGAGAGGTGACTTTGTCTGTGGGTACCTATGTATATCAAATGGTAACACGAGACTACATTGAATACAAATTTGATATCATATGGGTTCAAATCATTTCTTAGCATCTATTCGCGCACTACCCACCATCTTTAAGCTGTATATGTATATGGCTTTATTCAGCTCCACGAACAGTGGATTTATTTACTGACATGCGACAGGAACTATTTTGATGATAAATTTATTCAATGCTTCCGTCGACATTGGAGATGGAATTTGTGTGCTGTGCTAGTGTCACTATATACAAAGCATATACATATATGTATTTTCTTCAGTCATAAATAGTTACAATGTAATCTCCATCTCCGTCGTACATGCATTTGAAGGGCGGTTGGGCGTGGAATCATTTGAGATACGTAGGAGTGAAGATTATGGTTGTTAGACGAAGCGTCTAGTCGGTGCTTTATTGTAATATTTCATATCCGAGAAGCGTCCGCGAATAAGCAATCCTGAAAGTTATTTAAAATATGCGACTCCACCTGATTATCTTTTCGACTGAAGGTCCAAAAACAAAAGTCCCCTTCCAAGAATGTAGTATGATCTAAACATGCACATGTTTTTGGAATGTGGGTGCATGCTGCAAGCGGATATTTAACTGGGCATATCCGTAAGCACGCACTGTTGTAAGCACCAATTTTCCTGGTCTGGCACATTTTTACTCTCCTCCGCACATCGCATTCAGTAGAAATCTTCGAGAGGATTGAGTAACTTACAATTTGAAAGAATTTGAAACAAAAGTAAACTAATAATGTTGGAGGGATAAGAAGACGAAAAAATTCTCACATGTACGGATTTATCGGAAAACGTGCTCAGAATACTTTTGACTACTTTTTATTGTACACAGAGAGTTCCATGGTGTTCTGCACCTATTACACGCCTAAATTACTCGTTTTATAGGGGATGGCAGATCGAGCACATTTGGAAGCTTCTCGGGCTTTTGACATGCACCTTGCATTCCTGGAAACCAACAGGATTTGACAAAAGGTTTCAAAAGTTTTAAGCCAAAAATGAATTTTTAGCTTGTACCAAACAAATTGGTGGAGTTCTTCACCAATCGTGGAATGAAACATGACACTTTGCAGTTGCTGAAAAAAAACCGGATCCCTTTTCTTTGCAACACGTTCGGATTTTATTTAATGATATCTGCATGTAAAAACCAACAAAGCTTTTCAGTATCCAAAAGCCAAAAATATTTTTGTGAAGCATGAAACGAGCGAACTTATTGACGTGTTCGCTAAAATAAAAGTTTTGAAAGTTATGAGTCAATTCTCCTACCTTCTCCCAGGAGCTACATCAAAAGCCTTTAATGTTAAGTGCTGCTGCTCTGCTAACATTTCCACTACTACCACCACCACCGTTTGTACTTTTCTGTAGTTTAGGTCCATAGTTAGTCCGGTGGATGTGTATAAACTTATCGTTCTGGGAATCATAGTAGTAGGTGTTTGGCGATTACAAAAGTTGAGAAAAAGTTCTTGCATTTATTTTCCAATCCCACTTTACACTTGTAAAAACCACCATAAGTCATTGTTTGTCTATGAGATGTTTTCCAAAGGGAAAAAGGTATTTTACATCTGCAACGCCTACAATGATGAATTTAAGTGCTTTTATAATTTAGCTTGCGGATTACAAGACTGCATAGCGTCCTATTCTGCTTCCTAATCTTCACGAGTGCGTTTGGGACACGCAAATATCCCAAATAGTAAACTGGGGTATTAAAAGAAGAAAGCAAACTTTTACCATAACTCACCTGTGCCAGTGATCAACTAAATTCCTGCATTTAGTGTAACCTCGTGTTTATGTTAAATCAATAAATAGGAATCTTTCTGTTCCAGCCTTCAAAAAGCGTGTAAGGTATCATGTTACGTGAGGATAATGAGAACTTATGGTTTTCCTAGTTGCACCCTCCGTATCAAACATAACGAATTTATGTACATACTCAACTTTATGTATACTTGCATTGTCATAATCAACAGGGTGGTAATAATATTCCCTTTGACAAGTCAGAGGATGAAGGTTTACTTTTGGAGGAGCCACTAATGTTTGTTTAATGATTTCTTTGGGGAGACCTCAAGGTAGTTTGTCATCAAGAGTGACATGCCGAAAATTTCAGAGTAAAAAAGAATCTATCGTGGATCAATAAAGAGTACTATTAGCGAGAGAGCAGACATCATTCACTTATAACACACATTTCCTAGAATTTTGTAAAGCGCCCAAGCAAAAATAACACCTTGAATGAAGCCTCCTGTGCACACGTCACATCTTATTTCCATTTTTCACCCTAAATTGTATTAACCAAACTGGTGTAACGTGAAAGTGGGAGAGAAGGAAGCAAGTGGAGTGAGTGTGCTGCTATTTATATAGCCATAATGAATAAGAAGTATGCAAATAGATGAGGCAAGGAAACCACAGCATTAGACCGACTAAGTAGTGTGCATAATACTATTTTACTTAAGCAAATGGGCTCGATGTAAAGGATGGGTGTAATAAAAAGGAAGAAATAGGACCCATTTCCTTTCCTGAAACGTCAGGCTCTTTCTCCAATACTTGGAAGGAGGAACTTTCAGGGTGTAAACGTTAATATCACCACAAAATGTTAGTAGTACATTCCTCTAATCGAGGGAAATGTATGTTTATGGGAAGTACTACTAGTTGTATATAGCCTAAAATTTTCGTTTAACATGGGTAGGCTTTAAAAACAGGTTGAAGTGTTTCGTCCTGCTATACTACGCACAATACGAAATAAATGATTTTTATGGCAAAGCTGAGAGAACCTTGCTGGCACTTCATTAAGATTATTTTTATGGAATAGTTGAGTGAACTCTTTTCTCGGTCTTTTCGCCTGGTGAAAATGGATAGAGTGAGAAGCTTATCTGTAAATGAACAAAAGGATGCGGAGACGAAAGACTCCTTTCTCCGTGACCACTTTTAAGGTTTTGCTCCGACATTGTAGGCCATTATTGTGTAGGTACCTATATATGCTTTAAGAAAAAAAGTCGATAACGAGACGAATAACATGGCTTTAACCTTTTTCCTGGCGAAAGAAGCCTCCTTTGATCATTAAAATTCAATTTATCTGGAGCTAATGAATATACGCTTTCAATCGGTTGTCGGTTTTACTTCATTCTGCAGGAATTTTCCTTTATTCATTTACCCAAATTTATGCATGAAACTTAGGTTAGGTTCATGGCTGTCTGGTTTGATCGTGACTTGGAAGATGATAAAGTTTTTTCCTCTTTTTCTTCAGGGTGTGTAGGTATGTGTGAATAAAGTGTAAGGAACTTTTCTCGCCGTGAAATCTTGTGGCCTAGTGCAAAATGTTTTTTCCTTTCCAACATCTTCCTTCCTCCTTTTAAGACAGTAAGGACCACCACGACTCTGGTGAGTTTTCCACAAACTCATTGACACTTTTTTCGTTTATCGTTTAGCTGAAGGTGTTCAAAAGTAATTTTTCTGCTGTGCCTTATCTGTACGGAGTTTCTTCTCATCAAAAGAATTTCCACTCCAGATCCCACAGCGTATTTCGGTCTGGAAAGTTATAATGGTTATTAAAGCCAAGGCATTGGAACTAATACCGGATGTGTTTCTTCCCAAAGGGGAACTGGTGAAACTAATAACAGTTTTTTTTATTAAACCGCACACCCAAGTGATCATCTCGCAATGAAAACATCTGATGATCGAAATTTCTCGTACTCAATCACGCTTGTAGAGGCCACCATTTTTACGCGATAATTTCATGCTATTACAATTTTCCTAAGAATATTCTGACAGTTTCAAAAATATAATTAATAATTATACCGTAGTGAAAGCTTTTGTAATAAACATACACACATTTAAGGAATAGTTGGGTCAAACGAACGAGCGATAATTCGTAAAAGCTCCTAATATTGGGACTAGAGGAAGGGCAAGTACGAACTACAAATTTTAGAAGATAAGTTACATCAATAAACTTGGAAACATGCTCCCAAACTCTTATATAGCTCCTAAAGTTAGACACTCCTCAATTCATCAGCTTAATTTTTACTACAACATCATCAATTAATCAGTTTCAGAACCAACTGCGTAATTACTACGTAATGAAAGTACAGATGTTCCAAACCGGATGGATCAAAACTTTCTTTCTCACTTGTCTAGGTTTCGCCTGCAGGCTACAGAATCAAGTCGACTTGGAAAATGCTAGACCTATCGGAAAGAGCTGTTCAAATTTTGCTAGATGTAATTGAAACAGCATGTTCCAGATATAATTTGAATAATTTGCATATGGTAATGTGTAAAGTTTGCTTATTAATTTTAAAGTAAATCTGCTACAAAGAAAATCATGGTCCTGGTTTTAATTAGATCCTGTCCAAATCGAAATCACACATTTTCTGTACACCTATAAATGGATCCATGAAAAAAGATGAATGTCAAGGTTAGAACTTTTTGCGCATCCCACTTGCGAACTGCCGTCTGGAGCACAGAATACATTAAATAGAAGTTATCAAAAGCATCAAAGTCCCATTAAGGTAAGAAGAAATGCGGCAACAGTGACTTGTAAGATGAAGGAAATGGACCGATCGCAATATTCACAATGAATATGTATTATATTTCTAATGTTCATTCATTTTTCAATAACTTGTCACACATGAGCGTATACTTTCAGCCCGTAGAACTGCACGTTTTATGCCTATTTTAAGAAAATCGATAGACCATACGTTCAGGGTGAAAGTAATGAAGTGGTGTCACTTGATGATGCCTGGGAATTGAGTGAGGTAGCATGACATCAGCCAAGTGTGAAAATTCTTTCATTCCATTTCTTTTTCTCCCTAAAGTAACACATGATAGAAGGTCCCTGCAACGTTAGGCAGAGCCCAGGGAGTAGGAACTCTTCTATAAAATTTTCACTTTGGAATTAGAAAAGTGTGTGTAGCATGATATTCAAAAGTCCTTGGGAAAACGTCTGTTTGTCAGATGCAGGCTTCGTTCAGTTCAAGTACCGGCTACTGGATGGAAATACTATGGGGGCTATGGAGCACTTGGCTTTCTAATACTACTTCGGGGGACAATTTTTGAAAATCTCTCAAGCAATAATCCGTCCCTTCTTCTTTGTCTCCGCGCTAGTTTTTGGTGACGGTGGGTTCATTTTGATAAAAAAAAAGTTTTTTCCTCTTCTTGTGCTGTTCTAAAATCTTCCTAAACTAATGCACCATTCTAGTCATGACAGTTTAGGATTCCGCTCCTTACTTCCTTTTCCGTCCTCCTTTTCTCATTCCGGTGTAATGTATTCTATAAAATAGACGCAGATATGGAAATATCCATACATCATAAACATAATAAAACCGAGTTAAATATTTATAATCCCAAGGTTTGTAGCAGATCTGTGTATTTACAGTTGTGGATGTGTTATACACACCCATGTCATATCCGTGATGTGACTTTAGCTCATTTGTACTAAAATCTTACGCTTGTGTTGGTGATATGGAATGCAGCAGCGGTGATTGGAAATCGAAACTCATGGTTGTGTCATCATGCTCTTATAAGAGGAATTGCAATGTCGGTGTGGCTCCATCATTACTATTATTTTTGCATTATGGCCACTGTTATTGTTACCATTCGTTTCATCCTCACACTTTCACCACAACATGCGGTTTCTCGATTTGTTTGCTCCCTGGAAGATTCCAGCTAGAAGGAGATTCGTTTCCTTGTCAAAGTCGAGGAATCAGATTTTCGGCTCATCTTATTTCCCTTTCTCGTCACGAACCCGATGGATGATGTTGCATTGTATTCCATTTGGAAGGGATCCAAAAGATACGGTTTCGCGTTCAGTGTTTTTTTCTCCTTCTTCTCTGTTTTGAAACAGCTTATCCTCAGTCAGTGATTTCTACTTGTCCATCTATCCATCGAAATCGTGTGATAGTCTCCCTTTTTTCTTCCCTGGAAAAAAAACTTATACTTACTAACTTTTTATACTTATACTTTCACAGGAAAAATTATTATCTCTTTTGCCTTCCATCGTTCCAGCTCCTTGCTCCACAGCCGTTTCATTCTTCATTCTGGTATATTAGTTCTGTGTGCTGTAGCAGCACTGCTGTTATTTTATATAACTTTGTTTCCACATTGCTGACACACAAACATGGAACAACGATTCCAAGAGATGGTCCAATTTATGTACCCGAGTAGCGGAATGTGTCTGGCAGGATAGGGGCATAGAAAGTAGTAGAGGGAAACAGCATGATAGGTAGTAAATATACGACAGGGTAAGCACATTTAATCTTTTATGGATCAATATTGCTAAACAAAGCTTAAGGGACCAACAAAGAAAATGAGATAACCACAATATAATCTCTGTCCGCGAAAGGAACGACAAAGTGCCTGTTGTTTCACATTTGTGGAAAAAAAGAGAACAAGTCTGCATTTCCAGCCGTTATAGGGAGAAATATGTATCGTCCAGTTCACTATATTACATCTATCTAGTTACTTTCACCATCTAACCACAAACTAACTAACATTTATTACATTTGCTAAAGTACAACAACCTACCATCCAACTTTTTACCCGAAAAATTGTAAGAAACAGTGCACCTATAAAATAAAACCTGCATGCATCACAAGTCTAAAACTCGGCCGATGAACAACATTATTTACTCTGCTCATATACTTCTACGCTCCCACACACATAAACTTTTGTAGGAACCTACACGAATTCTTTCTCTCTATTTTCAGCAGAGATTATATACACAATTTAAAGAAGCGTACGTAGGTAACATCATACTGCGGAGCAAGAATGTACGTATTATGGCGAATCATTTGTCGACGAGCCAACAATAATCCCTTCTTAAGGAGAAAGGAAAGGAGGTGCCCTATTAAACCTATTAGGACACCAGCACTATTTCCCCCTAAAACTACATATTACAAAATAATGGCTACTGTTTAGTGGACACGGAAAAAGAGGATTACTTGTTTGCTCTAATTTTTGGTATAGCTTTTAGCTTCCCGCTCACGAAGACAAACTAGTGAAAGCATGTTACACTTTCTACATAGTTTCCCTATGCAAATGCTTTTGTTTGCCTTCGCTGTCCACTATCGATTGCAAAATCACGTCGCGTCACACATTCACGGCACCACCAGCAGGACAAAGGCAGGGAGGTTACAAAATACAATATAAAATAATGGTGACCAAAACACTATATAGTAATAATTATTGTTTCCCTGATGTTCACATACTTTGAGGACTTTGACACATGCATAATGTGCAGCGTCGGCAAGGGTAGGAACACAACCGTTAAATTTGGCAAGACGGGCGTATATACCTTTAAAAACACATACTTTCACAGAAAGTAGGTCTCTCACTTTAACATCACTACTATCATTCAATAGTAACAGGGACAATAAAGCCAAAGCAGCTATATTCTCCATCAGTGACCAAGGAAAAAGTGATAGTCACGGGCAGGCAGATGTCATATGTCTGATTTAGGACTCAATGAAAACTGTCTGTTCTGTTTATGCAACCATCTATTTGTCACAAAACTGTTATTGGGAATTGGATCTCCCATCTGAATGAGGAAAGGAGGAAGAAAGTCATCCCACCCAATCAGGGAGAGCATGCATGAATGAATATATGACAAACTGGGCATGTCATCCGGTGTACTTCCCATCCTAAAAAATGTTTTAATAATATCTTATTTTGCTACTATCCGTTCGACATGTAAGTGATTGCATAGCAGTTCCAACCTGACACCTGAATCTAAATCTTAGCCTAAAACACATTTTGCTTTTAAACGAATGTAGGTAATTTGAGAAATGCATATTCATAAGTGGTTGGTAGGCAAGGCATTGTCTGCGGCAATTTAAACAATTCGGGGCACATGGATGCAAATTTGACAATTGTGGAAAACTTTGGTAATACTGGAGAAAGCAGGAGACAGAAGTTCCCTCTGGTTGTTATTAAATGGTGATGCTAAGGTGCAATTCAGCTCCCATTGATGTTTTTACATTGCCAACTGTATTGCACGATCTCCCACACTTGATTTGAAATTGAAACCAGATATACTGTACCGAGGTCGCAGCAATCAATACCATGAATGGGTCACCAGGGAATTGAGTGCATGACTTGAAATCCCATCTCGATTCTATTCTGTATGAGAAGTTTATTTGAAGTGGGACAAGTGACTCAACTGTTTATACTTAAAGCTCTGCTGTAATCTTGCCACCCTTTATCTAGAAAACCTTTCTACGGGCAGGAATATATACTATACAATGCATACTCGTTTAGTTAGCCCTGAAGGGTTTTCCGAGTGGGATTAGTTTTGTTGTGCGTAGTCATGAAGCTGTGAAAAGGAGAGTGGTTGTCGACTTTCTCTCTTACAAATTGACTTCCAAAAGGTGTTGCTAGTTTCCAGTGTGCTCTGCCATGCCAGACGTCAGACAATGAATCGATGTGGTCGTGGGATCGCGTCGCGCCATCATCGTTAGATACGATGTGGTGAAGTGAAGGGAAAGCTTCGCCTGGGGAACCCATTCTTTTTCACGTTACGCGATATAATTATCAGGGATTCCTTCTTTCACTCCCATGCTTTGTGTGCTATTCCGAGGATTTTTAGTGGATTATAGATAGTGGGCATTCACCACAGTTATGAAGCACTGAAAATACTAAAATGCAATCATAGTTCATGTTATGTGGAAACTCGTTAATCCGTGGGTCCAGGATACAAACCTCACGAAGGAAACCGGTAATGAGATAGTGTTTTTGGTAGTTTTAAGATACCTCGTAATAGCCCTTCTGGTGTAATAACAAAAATCGTAGTGATATCATTTAGATGACTTCTGCTTTCAACTGATTTTTCACAAGCTGTCTGAAATGAAAGAAGCCTCCTAAAATATTCTTACTTGGAGTGAATTTTTTTTTCTGGAAAATCACTCGCCTGACATCAGTCATACAAAGATCATCCTTGACTTCTTGCAGGATTCTTTTCCTTTCCAAAATCAACATCTCACTCTCACCTAACCATGACATGAATAACATGCTGTTTTCACTCTCATTATCATCATGAAGCTTTTGTTCAATTGTGTTACGCTATGTGCAATCACCTCTCGTAATTGGAATACCAAAGCGGGTAATAAAGCCAGCTCTAATCACCAAAATATTCCATTTCGGACTGAAAGACTTCCCAAGTGAATCAATTATAGTTTTCTCGGAAATTATTAATTTTGCCGCAATAATTTGAATTATCTTTGTTTTGATGATTCGAAATATTTGTTTATTCTACTTCAACACAACACGAATTTTCGTGTTCACGAATAAATTAGTTGTTTTGCTTGATTAACTTTTCGGTTTTTACATCCTTTTACTTGCTTGGATCCGCAAATTGATCATTAAAATTTTTTGTCGGTGTTTGTCATCGTAAACATAGAGTCAAATAGTATACACCGAAAAAATTAAATTGAGTTCGAGTTATGAAGCCTTAACTTACTAACCATTGGAATTTTCGTTAAAATGGAAAAGCGGGCTTTTCTGTGGAACCTAGCGTCAGGATAAAGTAATTTTGCTCTATTTGAGTTAACACGTAGTTGCTCCAGGCTTGTACTAGCAAAGGTAGGTATACACACATGCATGTGTCTGCATCGATGAAAATTAAAATATTTTGCTATGAAATGCGAAGTAAAAGTTTTATGTCATCATACATGTTGCGCAACAACATTACGTTTAAGCGTTAATAGAAAAGTCAAGTGAAGCACATCAGCAGCTAAGTCACAACAGGAGATCAATTACCAACTTCTTCATTCATAGTCAGTTAATTAAATTTCAGAAAGACTGTCGCCAATTTTGCTCCACAGAGGGTATATAGCAACTGGGCTGGCGAGAAGAAAGTGTTCATGTTCCGGACCAGGAATCTGCAAAAGTAATGATGTCTATTGAATGTTTATCCTGGCGTCCTTTTATAGACTCTGCCGTTCCTTGGGTAGGTAGGTTGCCTATGAGGTATGAAAAAATTCATTTGCAAAATATCAAAACATGAAAGTCAACAGTTTCCTCCAAGTTGATTTATGCCCTTTATCCCTGCTGAGTTGTTGGGTAAACTGTTTGCAGTGCAAGTAAATAGAAGGGTCATTAAAACATTCCAAGACTTTCCACTCCCCTGTGTAATCGCGAAGGCCTACGGAGAAAGTAGGGACCATGACAAGAGAGTCAAGGGTTTTCCCTGACGCTCGAGTAACACCAGAAGAAAATATAATCAGTGTTGCGAAAGATGCTTGTTGCTTCTGCGAGTAAGCTAGAAAAATTCATCGTCATCACTTATGTTGCCAGTGCCGTGGCTTGTGGAGGTATTAGGTTTTACCATCTATGCAAAGTTCAGCAGCTGTACTAGTTAACTGGAGCAAAAGTTCTTGTCTTGGCTCGCGTCGCTCTTTCTCATTGAATAAAATACCGCTGTTCGTTTGTCCTTCTTCAAATACAACCTGGAAGGATCCAAGCTTATGAAACGTTGTCCCACATGAGGGCACCGAGGAGGAAGTAATGTTATTGTAACAACCATTTACTTTCTCTTATATTATTCCCTATATTACGCTAACGCAACCTCATTACACATTCGCTGGTTAGAAAAATAGAGGCGACTATTATCTATATATTTTTAACGCAAACTTACCATTGATTTCGTAAGACTTCGTGTGACGAATTTTGTAAACCTGCTGCTCTACTCCACGCCACAACACTAAATAAGTTTAAAAGCACGCTCAATGCATACAACAACTTTCTGTTAAATGTGACTCACGTTACCCCTGTAAACACGTACTATCACGATGAAAAGATATTTCACCTCTGCAGATATCTCAGTATTTCATTTAGACAGGCTGCCTATATTTATATAGTAGTAATAATTAGTTGTGGCAGCATCGAGGTCGCAAGGGAGAATGATAAACTGCGCCAAGTGAACAGGAGCAAATCCAATCATATCATTCAAATTGAATTTCTTACAAGTAAACAAGCATAATCTAGAAGGATGAGACTAGAGGACACTCCAAGAACTAAATGAAACTCCATCCATCCTTCATTTAGGGTTTCCCTTTCAATTCCTCCACCAGAACGAAAATCACATTAAATTTGACTCATTAGAGTGGTAATTGAGTCAAACTTCAATGTACCATACAAACTACTGTCATTATTACAGTTTCTCTGCTAAATATAACTGAGATTGCTCAACACACTCGGAATTGATGGCATTCACCAATCACTTACGAAATCATTAGTATACGTGCAGCCTTTGGCTGAATCTCGCAAATTACAACTGAGAATTGTTGCATCACCACAAACCTTGCCATGATAGAAGTCCTGCCTAGTATACCATTATGCTTTCTTTGGATATTTAGGTTTTGGTGTTATCCGGCACTGGTAATTGAGTGAGCTCTGCTGGATATTATTACGCAGTTCATTATTTTGCCCAGCGCGGCCGTTCGTTAGGCGGTGGAAGTTTTCATTAGGTATGGTGTGCAATCACGGGTTCGCCAGCTTTCCCTGGTTTTCAGATCAAAACTTTTACGAGTCTCATGTGCATCTTATGGTGGCTTTGAACATGCTTTTCAGTAGCACTGTATCCCGAAACAACTGTGGTGGTGGTGGTGGAACTCAACCCTTCGAAGTGGAATGTAAAAATAAGCAAAAGTAAGAACAATTCAGTATGTCCTTCCGTGCCATTTGTATAAGGCATACAAATGCAAAAAAAGTCCTTCAGAAACTATTTTATCCAAGTTACCTTGCTCTTTTTTAACTGGATGGTTTGAAGTTAATTTGATAAGGCTTTAATTACAATATGGGTCTAGAGTATTGTAATTGTGTCGGCGACGCTAACACGACTCACTAACGTTATTATTACAATCCAGTACTTATCTGAACAGAATTCACTGAGTTGAATGATTCAGCTTTAATCATTTTTGGGTTTCCATCATCATGTACCTCTAGCTACATATTCGGTATGCACAACTCTCTATAGGCCAGATGAAAGTGAAGGAAATTTGCAAGTGAGGATCGCAATATCAAGGGAATCAATTTCGTCCACATGCTTCAAATTTTCTGAAGAGTATAGATGCACGCTTTAATTGCGACAGGTTTCTCTTCAAAAGTATTAGATGTATTGATACGAAAGGTTGAAAACTAAAATTAGGAGTGTGTAATATAATCTGTAATTAAAACTTGTAGGATTGGTCAATGGACAACATACTGCTTTCTATAGATCTGAGCTGTGCTTGGATGACCCTTTTCTACGTAGAAAGCAATAAAGTGACGTACTAGATGATAACATGTGTGCATAAGGGCAGAATCACAAGCGGAGCGTTGCAGTATTTATTGTTAACTACTCAAGTAGAAATCGGTCTATTTTTATAGCCTTACGATCTAGGATTCAGGAAGAGAAAAATAAATCATGCTGTGCACCTCTATTATAACGCTTGCCTTGTCTGTTATTACCCAATATTCCTTCCACTTACAAGAGTTTTCGAGCGAAAGCGTAATAAGTGGTGAGGGAAAAGGACAATGGAGTTACATATATAGCAATTTTGTGGTGATGAAATGGGAACTGAAAGAATTATTTATATTTGTCTTTTTGTGAACAGGGTCTTTGACAAACTTAATTTCCAAGAATAAACAACCCGTTTCTCTCATCACCCTATAAACATCCCAAGGTTTTCTCACTGGAGTCGACCCTCGTTAGCCAACCATGATGGTGGCTTTCAATGAAAGCAATGGTGTGAGCACGGGCGGCGGTAGCAGCAGTCTGGAAACATTTGGAGAAAATTGCTCTTTGTCGATGCTGCATGAGCATAATATTACGATAGATCCGGATCATGCATGCTTTCCCTTCCTCCAATCTATTTTGGATGCGGAAGAGTCATTTGGAATGTATGGACCCCCTTGGTGGTGCCACTTGCTGGTGCAAGTTGTCTAATGTGCCTTTGAAACTGATTTTACTTCCCACTTCATGATTTGTTGCCCTGGCTATTGATCACAGTTTTGCCATTTCTCCAAACTCGTGTTTAAGGTCGCGATTACCTCGTGTGACTTTTTGTAAATGTTCAAACCTGACACATACAAAGGTTACATCTACCATGATGTCCTCAGAAAAGGAAAAGTATTCATTGTATTCAAGTCAGTATAATTTAGCGAGACTTCGTCTGCTAGCAGCAACGAACTCATGCTAATCATACCCCTTATTTATGTGAGATAAAAACAAAGGAAAGTTTCTGGGCCTATTTAGTCTACAAAAATAACAAACACGACAATAAATCAATCTGAAACAAAAAAAAACTTGTTTAGAAGGTTCAAGGCAAACCAAAAACAAAACCAAAAAATTGAAAGGATCTGGAGTGCGCCATCGCAGCATTTACATACTATCAAGGTTAAGCAGCATTCCCATTTGTACAATTTCTGGATGTATATATTTTGTATTCTACCGCAGAAACCACTAGGATTTGCATAATATGCCAGGCATTTGCTACACTGCGGAAAAAGGTTTGCTACTTCCACCTAATAGGATTTGACCCTTGGACCTTGGTTTTTGTGAAAAGTGATAAAAAATGGAAATAGTACTCAAATTGGAAAATTCCCTAAATCCTCTTACTTCTCATGGTTTTATTAATCTGCAAAGTAAATGAGAGTGACAAAAGGTGTCTGACTCTAAAGTCTCAAAGCCGCCAGTTGAAACAACGACTTGTAATAAAAGAGAATTTTTTACTTTAGTGCAACTGGTGAAGTGAAATTCTTCGAGGAAAGAGAAAGAAACTTTATTTACATGATTTGTAAGAAACAGTGTACTTTTTGTTAGATCTTTATCTTACCCAGGCACTTTTGGCAAGCATGGCATTCCAGTATTGATACAGCCTTTATAACTACTCCATGGTTGATGCAAAACGTCTAATATGTATAATACATACTATAATACATACAGTTTTCATGTTAGAGTGACCGGCGGTAATTCTGGCGGAACTCAGATTCAGAAAACGTCTGCTCAACCCGCACCACTCAACTTTCATTTTCCGTCAGTTCTAAATTTACTACTGTCACATCCCCCATTTCCCCGTCTTTCGCTCTTTCTTCACTAGCTCGGCGTTCCCATGAATTTCTAAATACTTCCCATACCTCCGACTGACTTGAAATTTCTTGGTCGCTACCTACCATACGTACCACCATTGGAACTTCCCAACTGCAAATATGTGCTCTCGCTTCCTTTTTTCTTTCCCGTTTTATTGTTATTGTATATTTTATTTACTTTCCTTGCTGGCCTGCCTGCACTAGGAGCAATGGAAACTGACAAAGAGTTGTACTACTACAATATTCTGGAATTTGATGACTACACTGGAGGCTACAAAAGGCTCAAAAGGGAGTCGTCTTATACACAATACCACACTCTCCTATGTACTTCCGAAATCTAGCATCAGTATATATATACATGCACCCTCACGCACACACAATACAATTCTGATGAGATGGAAAGGGATTCAGCAACATAATAATAAAAAAAGAGGAAGAACGCCTACATTTCTTCAGACTGTTTTCATCTCCCTCCAATTTTTCTCATAATATTTGGGAATGCTTCAGAAAGAAAAGTAATAGGGACACTTTTGCACAAACAAGTGCTCCTCTCAGGTCTTTTAGAGTGATCGTAAGGAGGTGGGCAGTAAAGAGGAATCTCAAAGTTCTAATCTTTGTCACCCGGTCATTCCAAGAAAAAATTATAACCGCAACAGTTTTTGTTTGCAGAGAATTGCTGGGAAGATCTTAAGTTTTCCTTGCTTATGAGATAATCCCAGCCAATAATCCTTGAACCGGGTTTTTTCATAACCATAAAGAGTGCTTGATACTTCCACTGTGTTCCAGTTTTTTATGAGGGTCGGTGCTCCGCCACCCTGACGTTCTCCATACATGGAAACGCATTATATGTGCTGTAAATTTGTCGCTATATTCTTCTCCTGCTCCTCCTCTTCCTCAACAGCATTATTAGGCTATCATTTCTGGTTCCATGCCCCTGTAGCAAAACACCCCAGCAATAAAAACTGGTTCTTCATGGAAGTGAATTTTTTGTAGCCTAAAATGCTTTAAAAATTGAACATATATGGTGTGCAGCAGGAGCGTACATGCATAAACAAATGTGAAAAATGTAAAGCTATTTTGAGATCCTCAAGATTATATACAATCTTTTACAATAAAGATACGACTAGTTTATTGCAGTTATTAAACATGAGGAAAAATATGTTTCCCTTCATTTTTTTGACAGACGAAAGATTTCTTCTTACCCCGCAGAACAAGATTGGATTGTATGTATTCTTGTTTCTCTTTTTCCTACATAGTAAAGTGAGGCCCATCAGCATTAATAGACACTGACAACTGACGAATGGAACTTTTGATGTCTTGGAACGCTAGAGCGCATAACTTTTATATGTACAAAAGTGCACTGACTGACGTGTACAAACATCCTTCAGTTCTCGTTTAATGTTTCCTATTTCTCATTCGAACGAGAGCAAACAAATTCTCCGAGACTTTCGAAAGACACTCGTACTATGTTCTTCAGTTCATTTGAAGTGACATTGGCAGAACACAATACAGTGGTCGGGGAATCTGGGAATGACCGGTTGTCAATGTTCAAGGGACCTTCAGCTACTCTAACTAATAAGACTGATTTCAATTTCCCTAGTTTTTGGAAAATGAGTAGAGACATTTGGTCATGGAGCACGTCCAGGAACTCCTTTCCACTTTTTTTTAGTATTTTTATTATTTCCTGTGAATGTAGAATCACTCGGTAAAAAATGTTCTATGCAGCATTATTTTATACAAGATTCTCCAATGGAGGAAGAGGCAATGATCACAAGTAAGCTCTCAAGAGAAGTGGGCCAGCTCATAAAAGATACCTATGCAGATGTTACTCTGTTGTTGTTGTTGTGTTGTGCTCCAGTAGCTTAACTTGAAACTAGTCGAAACTACAAAAGGAAGAAGGAATGCGATGTGGTGAACAAAAATATGTATAATAATAATGATAATAACTGAAGTCCCAGTCCCAGTCTTCCTTTCCTTTTTGTAGTTTTCTTTCTTTCGGGTTATAAAAGTAAGATTAGCTTATTCTTCAGGGATAACTATAAGGAAAACAGTTATGCCGTTATGGTGTGACTGCAGCATCAGTACAGTGGCACTGGGAAGCAATAATTGCACAAAAAATGCTACAATGGCACAACAACTGTGCATTCAAACCATTCAAGTATACCTACGTTCCTTCCTGGGCAAGAATTGCTGCAGTTTGTCCTGGAAATTGTGCCCTTCTTGGTTTTGCTCATTGAACTCTGTTCACGATTATATCCAGGAGACATAATATACGAACCATAACACAAGCAAGTTGTGAAGGCATTCAAGGCAATGAAAGCAAAATCAAACAACGTACATAACCATAAGAGGGTCATAAAATAAACTTCAGCAGGTTATCATCATTGTAAACGAGAACACAAATACGTAATGTAATGTGCAAACAAAATTTTGTACCAGACTGCAAAGACAGACCCCCGAACAAAGAAGCTGTGATCTTGCTATAAATCTCGCTGAACGTCAAGCCACAACGTCATGAATTTCACAAACGTTTTTTTGAATTATTTCTGACGCGATGTAGGTACTTGGCAGTTTGTCATCCTATAAATGCACCGAAATGGCGGACGCCCCTTATTGCCAAAGTGGTTGCCCTCACCGCTTGGACACTATCAGCCTTGCTTATGGTTCCAATTTTCATGTACGCTAACACGCTGGAGCTTGACAAGAAGGTAAGTGGCTGGAATAATTTGGTCGTGAAAAGACAATGTTGGTCTAAAAAAGGTTAATTTGCATGTTTTATGCGCTCGGGTTTTTGGTTGCTAAATTGCAATGGTTTGGCTCGCCTCTTATGTTATGTATATTAAGTACTTAAGTTTAGTAAAATGGGAATTGTTCTTTCTCACGGTACTGCTCAGCACCGGAATGAGCGTAAATCATCTCATTTACACAAAGTATAATATGGTGTTGCCTCATATTTCACAAAAAGGTTTTACCACAATAGGGATAAAATATGTGGCATTGAAAATTCCAGCACATGGGAGGTGCACATAGTATTTAAAAGCTTGTAAAAAAATTTCACGTGACATCTGGCTTTCATGTGAAATAAATTGTTAGATGAAAGTGAAACGAAGGTAGCTTAGATGAAAGTTAAACTTCCGCGTATCATGGTCTAGCGTTGGAGTTGCTCGTGATGATGCCATGAAACAACGACTCTAATGTCCTAATAAATTCCCCCACAAATGGAATCTTTTCCCATTTTATTCGTTAAAATAATAATTCCTGGAGAAAAAGGCACCTTAATGTTTACTTGTGTAACGAGCAAAACTTTGCTATCTGAACATATAAACCTGAACCGTAACTATCTCTTGTGAAATTCTTTTTGTGGATTTTTGTATTTGGGTTATGTAATTAAAACTTTTTCTCTTTTGACCTCTTCCACAAAGCATCAACCAGGTAGTGAGTGCGAACGAACAATAGGAATTTTTTTTTCTTTCCGTTTTGAATTCCCGGCAGGCAAACCAAGCCACACGGAAAGCAGAATAAAGAAGTAATGTTTAAAGTTGTTCTTAAAAACTGATAATTTCCTCCTTTGTGAAACTTTTGCAAACATATGGAGTAGCATGTTTGCAAACCTAGAGCTCATACAACAACCAATCACCTAAGCTAAGTTGCCCTGCATCAACCAAGAATTGATAATACGTGGGTACGTAATTTAACTGTAGCGAATTAGCTGTTCATACTAGGTATGTTATAGTAAAAAAAATGTAGCCCAACATAAAAAAATATATATTTCTTGAGGAAAAAGGGAACAGAACAAAATAATCTTAGAACGTAGACAAAAAATAAAGGAAACAGCATAAAATATATTTGTCCATCTGATGCATTCTCTACTTCCTTTACTACCACAGAAAGAAACCAAGAGAAAAGCATGGTGGAACATATTACTTTGAAGTCTTAAAAGTTTCCTTTGCTTTCCCTTCTGTAAGGGATACAACAGCTAAATGAATGAATGCAATTTTCACCAGTCAGACTTTACAACTTAAGCCAAGTAGATGGAATGTACAACTCACTTCCAGCACAAGAGAAAGAATAGTAGTACTATTGTTTATTTTGTCATACCACAAGAACGCAACTCAGTCCCATTTGTCTGCGTCTTTAGTTCAAGATGAGAAATTATAACAGAAAAAACTTTACCTCTTCTACTACACTGCTTGCCACTTTCAGCAACGCCCACAAAAGAACGTCAAATGCTCCTTGCTCGCTTATTTCTCAAAAAGAAGAACAATAAGAATGAGCCAGCTAAATTACAAGCAGAGGCATATGTATTATTCTGTTAGCTGGCTGTGGCGACATGCCCTTTTAACTTCAAATTATATATTCATACAAAATGGGAATTGCTTGTCCTTTTGTTTACATTGCCAATTAAATTATGAGTACGTTTTTTGTCTATGTTTACGAGCACTGATGAGTACTAGCGACCACGACGTCAGTGGAGCACTTCACCCTGCCGCTTTTAAACTTTAATCATGTCCCTTTCACACACTGCGTTCTACTCGCACAGGTTAATGCATATTATGCAAAGTTTCCTTCTGTTATCAAGTAGCGTGAAAACATGGTAACTTTTAGCTTCCTGTAAATCCTGTAATAAAATGTCATTAGATTCGTGTTGCTCGTTTTCTACGTCCTTGTTGTCCTTGGGCTAAGAAAATGATGGTGGTTAGCGCTCATTATGGAGGCTTACAGGAATTGTGGATATCAACATAACATTACATTTAAAAGCCACGTAAAGGTAGAATGAGTATTGTGTGGAGGCAGTGGAGGTCGAGATATTTCCTTGGTATGATATACATGTATGTATGTCCTTTTGCTTCAGCAAGGTTCACTAAAAAAGGAAAACCGCAAGAGAAATGTAACTTACCCATTTCAAAGAGACAAGTCAACCGAGTGTAGTAGATGCTTTCAGATTTCTCTATAGCATGAGTGCAACAGGACTCCTAAAAGAAAAGTCTACCAGCAGTGAGGAGATATCATTTAGAAATGGTGCAATGTTGGTTCAGGATACTGTAATATCTTTTGTCCTAATTTCACGAACTGAGCGCAGCAGTCAGACTAGTCGCTGACATTTCTTCATTTTCTTTTACATGATGAAACCACTCTGATTTTCTCTTTCAGATCAATTGCAACATATTCTGGCCGGAGTCCGAAACAATGAGTGGGGAGATGATATTTATCATTTATTCATTTGTTCTCGGATTTGCAACTCCTCTAACGTTGATTCTCATTTTCTACATTCTGGTCATTCGGCGACTGAGAACGGTTGGGCCGAAAAGAAAGCCACAGTCATCCAGTAACAAGTCAATGGGTTCGGCGGACAAAGATATTCAGCAGATTCAGCACCAGAGTAATCGAGCGAAGGAGCGGAAAAAGTCGCATCGAAAAGTTACCAAACTCGTCCTCACCGTTATTACTGTGTTTTTTGTCTCCTGGGCCCCCTACTGGGCAACTCAGGTAATCTTTAAAATGAAGTTATTCATTCGCATTCAAGGATGCATAATAACAAGACATGGGATCACTTCTGAAACTAGGTAGTATTAAAAATGAATCGTGTTTGAAGTACTCAAAAGAAAGAAACGAGTTGCTTCATAAGAAGTCCTGTGTATACGGATGCCGCATTGCAAAATTTCTTTTCACAATTTCATCCTCATTTCATGTCTTTCTTCTCCATTATTACTGCTGCTGAATGTACTTACGTAGGTATTACGGAAAATTATTACTATTCTGCCTTGGACCAGGGGAGAAGTTTCATTTCCACATTACAGTTTCCCACTGTTCCGATGCCAATGTCCTGCACATTAAAATGTATTTCCTGCTTCACATTCGCTCTCGTCCATTTCTATTATTACTGTTCTGCGCAAAGTAAATAATTACATATTTCCTTTTCTTGGAATGGAAGGAATGACTCTCTCTCTCTCTCTAAGTTGCTATTACGAACTTGCATATTCTTTCTCCTTTTCGCATCCATGATGGCATAAAGAATTGATTCAAACAACTTCACATTCACTAAAACCATATTATTATCATTGAAAACACAGCATTGCTAGTAGTGGTATGCTATATATTTCTGGCTACAATTTTCCTCTGTGGTACACATTGATTTAATTTTGTACATTGACATAAATTCCGTGGTTTCATACTAATTTTTTTACAATTGTCAATCGTTGCAGATGGCTCTTATTTTTATGCCACACGAGTCCAACCATTCAGACACCGTATTAATCATCTTTCTGCTGGCTGGATGCTTAAGCTACTCAAACTCGGCGATGAATCCAATTTTATATGCTTTTCTGTCAGATAACTTCAAGAAGAGCTTCAAGAAAGCTTGCTCATGTGCTACAAACAAGGTCAGCATTCATACTTTCTAATGGTGTGCTAAAAAGTAGAATGAAATAGTCCGAAATTGAATTATTTAAGATGGAAATTGTGAAAATGAATGTTTCATGAATACAAAGTGAAAAGTTGACATTGTAATCTAGTGAAAGATATTAAATTAAAACCGTTTAATTACGTTCTTATGTACAGGATTTCGGTAACACTACAGTTAATAACGAGAACTCGATATTTCCTCGCCGGAAGGGAAGCTCGTATCATCGTCACAGAAAATCCAGTGCGCCAATGACATCAGCCACTTATGCAGGGACCACTTGCCCAGAGATGACAACCGCAGGAACAAGTGTAACTCGCAGTACAGCCCTTCATCCATCTAACTCCAGCATCCATCAGCCATCGCCACCTCTGTCAACAACGCACGTCCCTGTATCCAAACTGATTCCTGACATTGAACCATACATTGAAGAGTCTGACGGGGATGGGAATGTCGTGGATGTACTTCACACATTGCAGAACATGTCAGCTACGAATATTCTCGTGCAAACCAGTGAAGATGGAAACTGGATTGGTAACCGTCTTGCTTCAAATTCCCAACAAAATAATGTACGAAAGCCTTCCTACTCAGATATGGTCACGGTAGCTTCCGTTAACGAAACTTTCGTACAGGATAATGGAGTTGTTGTCACGGCCTTGTAAAAAGCTGTGCGACTGTTGTATTTATTCACACGATCTTGATGACATTATTACTTAATTTAATAGGTGTGTGTGTGTGGTTAAGGTAAATTTCAATGCTATTATCTTCGCACCTAATAATCCAGTAACATTGCTCTCTGCAGATCTCAAAAATACAGATGATCTATTTTTCTTAAGGCACATTCTTACAAACATAATATGAAGTTTCATTTGTCTTCTCGCCTACTAAACTCTCGTGTAATACTTATGTATGTGTATTCACATACTTTGAAAATACATTGTCATTGTGTGAATATTTGGAAATATGTACTTGATTAAATGGAATGACAGATTATTATCAAAATCTCAAGTACGAAAAGCTTTCATTGATACGAGATAATGCACATTGATTCCAAAAGTGGGAGGGTCTTTCTTTGCCCCAAAATATTTCGCATGTGCACAGCGTGAAAGAAAGCACAAGAGCTGAATTGATGTGTACCTGAAGTTGATAAGATTTCAATTTATATGTTATAAGTTAGGAATTTATAAGTTAAGAACATACATATAATAGCGATATTATTAGAGACTCAGTTCTACCAAGAATAGTTTCTTCTTCTTCTTCTTCTTCTTCTGAAAGTCCAGAAAATAGGAACTTCGGGAATGTTATTCCGGTCACGCTTCCGGTTTAAGAAGTGTAAAAACATGTATGTAGTTTGTACAGTACCTGATTAGCATTTTCATTATTGGTTATTTTTTTAAATTTTTTAAAGAGAGGAACACACGACGGCGACCTGAACCGATTTGTTTGCCGTATTACTTTGACTGGCCTGCGTCACATTTTTCGTTCTGTAGATGGTAACAATAATAAAAAGCTGCGATCAACTGTGTATACGTCTTACGTGTCCTAAAAAGAATGTACTTAATGTTCCGTGTACTGAGTGTGTGAATTTGTATTGTTATGTAACTTGTATATACCTAATCAACTACCAATACATATATTCGTGCTAGTTAAGTATTTTGTTTAACATTAATTTAGAAAGTCGCTAAAAAGCTAAAATAAGAATGTACCTACAAACATAAATTTTACGTTGTTCTTTTTTTACCCAATCTCGGACAACACTCGTCAGTGAAATACTCTGCAACATTACATACATGCCGCAGAAAAAGATATGACGTTATTTAATTCCTAAAGGCAGGTAGTAGTTGCGAGTTGTTATAAACCCGATTAACTAAAACAGAAATTATCTAGAGAAATGTCATGTTTGGTAGTAAGTTACATTTTACAATGAAGTAAATCTTGTATTGAATAAATGTTTAATATACTATGTACATACATACATACATACATAATGCATACAAATAATTGTTGTTGAATAAGTTGTAGATTAGATCATTCCTTACTTGAAAGAAACTTCGAAAGGGTAAAAAGGTCTAAAAGGTTTTGTTTGCTGCTTTTACTATAATTCAGGCGACTATTATCTAGATCGAAATAAACTATGGGAAAAGTGTGCTCTAAAACTGGCAAGCTTTATTGTTACAAAACAATTTAATTGTCTGTTACATGCTTGTAAAAGGAATGAAAGTCAAAATAAAGTTATTGCCTGTATGTATTCAGGTTCATACGTATTTCATTAACTGATTACAAAGTATCTTTGCACCATTTTGGGTCACCGTCTTGAGTGTGGAAATGGATCCATTGAATCATTTCTGCAAAATTCAGTTGCAATTCAGTGTATTTATACAAATTGTGTAACCTTACAGATGTATCCTTCGAACGTAATATATTTTTATACCTGTGACACGAGAATACACACCTAAAATCAAACAAAAATATATTAATGACCTACCTAATTATGCAGTGAAATGTGTACTTTATATTTTTTGCTAAATTTACCAGGTTTGGCCTCACGTGCGCATCCCTCTCCTATAAAACAAAAAATATATATATTTAATCTTTAATCCTACAAATGCCGCAACCAAAAATCTGTTGTTTAGATTCAAAATATTAAGGACCCCATGAAACGATTCCGTATTGTTGCCACTGTTTCGTGTCTGTCTTGTATACAAGTGGACCCCCGGAGTCTCCAGTGCAGGCATCCTTTACTCCTTTCTCGAAGCCCAAGCATATCATTCTGCGGGTCATGAGTTCACCATAAAAGTTTTGGCACTTTCCAAACTCAATCCATGGAACATCCAGCTTTTGCAGGACCCTCGTTGTTCCACCAGCTCTTTCATCAGCCATTCCCCATCCACTAACGGTCATGTTTTTGTTTTTGAAAAAGTCCATTTTGGCATCAAATGTGTCTGCAGGTGGGAGACAAATTGGAGTGGGAGAAGAGCTCTCTCCAAGGTTAATTTTTTTGTCCAATTTCAGAAGTGCATAGTCATAGTCGTAAGTTTCTGTGAAGAATGGGTGATTGATAATGTCCACAACTTTGTAACGTTGAGCGTTCTCATCAGCATCGGTTTTCTTTGCGAGTTTGTACCCGGAACTCCTGATTGATCCTTCCTCACTAAAATTATTCATTCGCGTGCGCACACATTAATCGAAAGGGTTTTGCTTTCTACAAAATTTTCAATAATTACGCAAGAATCATGTGAAGCATATTTTCAAAATTTAATACCCGAGTTCAACATCTTTTGCGTTGCCCTTCTTTGTCATGTCCAAAGTGTGAGCATTCAGTAAAATTTCAATTTGATTAGGTTTCTTTCCTTCAAAGAAGAAACAATGAGCCTAAAAAGAAGAATTGAGTTGTGGACAGAACATATCTCAACCAGGCGTAATGCAAGAAAGCTTCGACAGTTTT